>APFE031696806.1:71108-106958 GCA_000404065.3 Pinus taeda
AAATATTATGTGCAATGAAGTTCTAGGTTCAAACCCTGGATCAAATCCCCAAGATTCACCTAGCTTAAACACCTAGAGATTATAGCAGTAGATGTTTGCCAATTCCTCATACATATTTTTTTTGTATAATTCCAATTAAAACTTTTTAATAAATGCAAATTTTAATTTTAATTTTTTAAATATTTATTTATTTAATGTTAAAAACATTTATAAATTGAAATAACTATTCATATTTTATGATTTGTTATTTTATGTTATAAAATTAGTTATATTAATTATTTAAATTATTACCATCATTATTTTTAATTCTTTAAGATTGTAATTCTTATTTAATTTTGAAATTGCAATATTTATTATGGAAAATTTTCATATTTTTTGAATTGCAATTGTTTAAATATTGTAATTAAAATTATATCACTTTTTTTTTTTATAATACTATAGTGAAGCTTTTTTTTAAAGATAGGGGAGAAGAAATGTTATAGGTTATGATGGTTGTAATAGATGAAGCAAATGAGAAAATGTGCTCATCAATTATTAGACTTTATAAATAATAATAATATATAAAAATTATTAAGTTATTAAATTGTTTAATTTTATTTTGAAATTATATTTTTATTTTATTGAAACAATAATTAATATTTTATAGAATTATAACTTTTTTTAAATATAATAAAATTAGTTCTAAGGGTAACTTAATTGGTGATGCTAGTGAAAATGAAGTGTTATGTGCAATGTGGTTTGAGGTTTAAATCTCCGAGATTTACTTCTGCATACAAAATGGGCATACGTAGGTACCTAGAGATTATAGTGGTAGTTGTTGCCGAGATTTACTTCTGCATACAAAATGGGCATACGTAGGTACCTAGAGATTATAGTGGTAGTTGTTGCCAGAAGACCAAGACTAGCTTAATTGCCAATTCTTCTAAACATAATAATAATAATAATGTCCTTAAGATTAATCACATCATTAAAATTTGATCTAGATCTATCAATATACTCAACATTATTATTCACATTATAGATCACAAAAATCTAATAATAATAAAAATTACAATTACTATTTATAAAAATCATTACAATTAAAATTTCTTATTTTATGAATTAATTTATGCTGAAATGGTTCAAAATAAAACTTTTAATATATGAAATTTCAATTTTATTTTTAAAATATTTATTTATTTAATTTTATAGAACATTTATCAATTGAAATAACTATTTATATTTTATAAGCCCCAAGGGTTAGCTCAAGAGTCCCCATTGTAAGTATCCTCGGACGCCCTTGGGGTTAGGCACTTTAAAAGATTCCCTTCTGATTTTTCCAAGAGGAAAAAAAAACTATTAATATTTTATGAAATTGTGTTTTTAATGTAATAAAATTAACATTACTAGTTATCAAAGTTATTAGAATCACAAATTTCAATTAGTTAAAAGTGTATTCAGTAAATCACTTTTAATAAAATTATGGAATTTTAAATTTTTTCTCTTTTTTTTTTTTGTAAGTCAGCTTTTGATATTAACAAAAAGAAAATATAGTACAAAACTTTTGCATCTGCAGATTACGGGCCGCTTGACAACAGGCCTAACTTAGAAGACCAAACTTTAGGTGACCAAAAAGAGTAACTGAAAACTCAAAACTAGCACACCTTGCAGGGCGGCAGAGAACCAGAACTAACAAAAGGACATAGACAAAGAAGACATATCAGAGAAGACTCTAAACATGCTCCTTAGACAGAAGACAGATCAACCCGCAAAGAAGAAGGAGGCGAGGATAGCAGGCTGCAAAAACAGAGAAACAGACCACCAAGGTCCAGTGTAAACCGTTACATGTTGACCTGTCCCGGCTTGGGAGGATTGCCCTGCTGATCTTTGGTCGAATCCCCCTTCTGCATCTCTGAAGGCTTTCTGTCTTGACCAATGGCGTTTCTTAAGAGTTTAATCAGAACCGTGAGTTTTTTGTTGATGGAGTCAGCCTGTTGATCCAGTGAACTCAGCTTGAATTTAATGCTCTCCACGACCGCCATATGATCATGCTCCATAGCTTCTGTGAGATTCTGAAGCTTTCGTAGTTGCTCTGCATGTTCATCCTATATACCCAGAGCCTTCGCAAGAAGGGTCTTCATGTGCCATCTCTCAGCTTGTGTTCTGACGAATTGAGTGGCGCAAGTGTTGGCTATTCCAGGGTCCAGGAGCTAGTCCACTTCTTTTCCAATTTGCTGGTCTAAAAGATTTTTCTCCTCCTCCTGGACCATGGCTTCCAAGTCGATGATTTTACGCTTATTCCGTTGAGAGGTCCGCATTTCGTACATCTCTCTCGCATGCCGAAGGTCTTTGTTGGCAGACGCATTGCGGCTACCCTCCCTAGCCATTTTGTTGCTTGCTCTCGTGGTGTTTTCCTGAGCGCTATCTGCAGAGTGAAAAGGCTCTGTTTTGCTACACGATAAAACAATGCTTTTCCTGTTGTCTCTGATGGTGGTTAAATATCGAATTCCTGGGAAGTTATCGGTGTATGGTTGCCTTTCTCTGTGCAACTTGCATGTCAGATCAACATAATTGTTGCGTGATGGTATATTGGTAGGGTTATGGTATAATTGCCTACCCTTACGGTCACCGCTCCTTGCCTGCTCCATATCTTGCCAAGTGTTCCCCTTCCTAGTCATATTGCGATGGCTCATACCATTACAGATCATGAAACTGCAAAAATATTTATCACCTGTTTCTGACATAATTGCCCTTATCTCGTTTGTCCTTCGAGCCATGCTGGGATTTAATGGTGCCTGCCTAGTCAGCATGTCTAATCAATTATGACGTTGTATTATTCGACCCTCAGGTCGGACTCCTCTGCCGTCACCAGATCCATCCTGGAGAGCTGCATGCATTTGCCTCTTAACTCTAGGCTGTCAATATCCTGCCAACAACTGTCCCACATTGTGTTAGGGTGTTCAATCCCATGATTCACTAGGTGGTCAGCAACCGCATTAGCTTTTCGTTGTACCGCCTGAAAGGTGAGACCTTTCATTTCTCCTAACAGTTTGGCAATGTTGTCTGTTACCTTGGCCAGTGGCCAATGTCTGGTAACCTTACTTGTTGGCGTTCCCCTGTAGATTTTCCTAGCCGCTGTTATGGCCACCTATGAATCACCTTCAATCACTACGTTTGCCTGTTTTCATTCTAAGAATCCTTAGTCCTCTTTCCATGGCTGCAAATTCCATTTCGTTATTGGTTCCTTCCCCTAGGGCTTTACTGTAAATGTGAAGAATTTCCCCTTCATGATTCCTGGTGATTCCCCCAATGCCTGCTAAACCAGGATTGCCTCTCAAGGCACCGTCGAAGTTCAGGTTTAGGAACCCTACAGGTGGATGACTCCAGCCAATTGGCCCCATTCTTGGTTTTTGCTGGCATTCTGTGGTTACCATGTTTTGTCCGTTGTCCAAATTGAAGGCTTTCAGAATTCGCTGGTCCCTGGCCGAAGCTTGGTTATCAGGATCTACTCTGCACTTTACCAAGATTAATTGTCGGATATTTTGGGTTAAGGTAACTTGCGAGTGCTCTAAATTTCTGTGCTCATTCTGAAAAATTCTTCTGTTTATTTCTTTCCATATGGTCCAAGTTATGAAGCCTAGCAGGACTTTCCAAATACTGTTGATTCTTGAATTGTTTGAATACTCGCTTTGCCAATTCATAATGGTGTTTTGAATGGAGTCCCTATCCCTGTTAGTTTGTTGCATTATAGTTTCCATCCATTTCCAAAGGTGATCCGCCCATTCACAGGTGTTGAAAAGATGGTTCATATTTTCTTCAGCTGTATTGCATAAAGGGCATTTGGAAGGGCCATTAAATCCTTTTTTGCGCAGATTTTCCCAGGTAAGAGTTTTCCTTTGCATTAGGAGCCAGAGAAAGGTTTTTATTTTGGGCCAAAACAAGGAATCCCAGACCTTGTTGCTCCATTGCATTACCTCCACCTGCTCTGAGTGCTCTAGCTGCTCTCTGGCTTCTTTGAGTGTGAAATTACCACTCCCTTTCATGCCCCATCTTAGCTTATCATTTTCTGTAGCCTTTCTGATTTTTATTTTGTTTAGATGGCTTAGCAGATCCCTTATATTATTGTTTACCTCAATTGAATTGTTAGTATCATGGATTAACCAATCTCTCCATTCCTGATCGTTGTTGTTGTGGCTCCAATAATGGTGGACAGTGTACCTTCCCCTATTCTGGCATTCTCTTTTAACATCTTCTAGCTCTGGATTTTCTAGCCTTGGGAGTTGCTGCCAAGCATCTTCCAAAAAAAGGCGGTTTCCCCATTGCGGATTTCCCAAAAACTGTGATCTTGAACTAAGTTACGATTCCTTCTTGCTAAATTCCATATTGGAGAACCCTCAGGCACTTCCTATAACCTTATTAAGTCCTGATCATTGCAGTCGGGAGTATATTTTCCTTCCAGTGTCTGGCCCATGGTAGATTGGGTTCCTTCAACCATCGCCACCACAGCTTGGCTCCGCATGTCACGTTGATGGTGTGAGGATCTATGAGATTTAAGCCCCCAACTGCGTTTGATTTGCAAAGTTTGTTCCAGGCCACAAGTGCCCATTTCTTTTTCTTAGCATTGGCACTCCACATAAATGATCTTTGTATAGTTCTAATTTTCTAGAGGACTCCATTAGGAGCTGGCAAAATGGAGAGCAGATACTGCAGAATAGCTTGCATTATTGCTTTAGTGAGGACCAATCTTCCAGCAAAATTAAGGGCCCTATGAGTCCAATTTTTACATCTTTTCTCCATTTTCGCCAAGATTTTCTCCCAGTGAATTTTTTGCCAAGGTTTTGTCGTTAGCGGGGCTCCCAGATACTTAGAGGGCAGACTTCCCCTTCAGAATCCTAGAATATTAGATAGATGCTTCTGAATGGCTAGATGAGTATTAAAGAAGAAAATAGTAGATTTATCATGATTGATCTCCATACCTGAAGCTTTGTTGAAGAGGTCTAGAATGTTCTTGAAAGCCACAGCTTCTTTCACAGTTGGAGTGCCATGCAGCATGGTGTCATCTACAAACTGTTGGTGCGTTGTTGCAGGTATGGAGTGAAGTGGATGTAATCCTTTAATTTTTCCTTCACCTCTTGCTTCTTGAATGAGTCTGCTGAGCCCTTCCATAAGGATCACAAAAAGGAAAGGGGAGAGAGGGTCTCCTTGCCTAATGCCTCGGGAGGGGGAGAGGGGTTCCGAGGGGGAGCCATTGACCAGGATAGAAAATTTGGTGGATTTAATCAGTGCTAGGATCCATTTGGTCCATTGCTTGTCAAAGCCAAAAGCATTCAGAATGGCTTCCAGATAATTCCAGTTGACTTTATCGAAAGCTTTGGAGAGATCTAGTTGCATTAGCATACCTGCTAATTTTCTTGTCTGAAGGGTATCAACCATCTCCTGAGCTAAAAGGATATAGTCCAAAATTTGTCTGCCTTCCACGTAGCCTGACTGCTCTTCCGAAATTAAATCAGGAAGAATTGGCTTAAGTCTATTGGCTATAACTTTAGATATGATTTTATATATCACATTACATAAAGCTATAGGTCTAAATTTTTCTGTAGAGTTGGCTTCTTCTTCCTTAGGAATTAGAGCAAGGAAGGTGGAATTCAACGATTTGAGAATGGAACAGGAGCGTCTGGAATCTTCTACAACTTCCCAAACCTATGTTTTAATAGTAGGCCAGCAGGCTTTATAGAAATTTATTGTAAAACCATCAGGCCCAGGTGCTTTATCATTTGGCATACTCTTGACGGCTTCTTCCACTTCCTCCATCGAGATAGCTCTTAACAGGGCTGAGTTTTGCTCATTAGTTATGATGCGAGGTATTGCTTGGGTTAGTTCCTCTATGGCCTCTGTTCTTTCTTCATGCGTTTCCTAAGCTATATGATTAAAATCCTGGTAAGAAAAGTTGATACATCCTTGTAATTTTGAAGAGTTTCCCCTACTTCATTATTGAGCCAAAGAATTTTATTTGCACCCCTGTAGTCTAGCGTAGATCTATGGAAAAACTTTGTGTTTTGTTCTCCTTCCTTTAGCCACTGGATCCTTGATTTTTGTCTCCAAAGTGTTTCTTCCTGTTGACAACGGAGTTGCCATTGTTGCATCAGTGCTTTCTCTTGTTCCCTTGAGTCTTCACTGTTGTTCCCCGAAGCCCATTCCTTATGAATTTGATTTAACTTGCCTTCTATGATGGTTTTTTCCTGGAAGATGTTCCCAAATTTAGTTGCATTCCATTCTTTAATTTTGTTTTTGATGTGTTTTAATTTGCTTTGGAGCTTGAACATTCTGGTTCCTCTAATGTCCAATGGTTCACACCACCATTTCTCCAGCAATTGAACAAAGTTGGGGTGAGTCAACCAGAACTTTTCGAATCTGAAAGGGTTGTTTCTAGGGGTCCCTAGGAAGGCTGCCTTCAAAGAGATTGGCCAGTGATCTGATCCTCCACTGGGAAGAATGTCAGAATCCACTGTTATTCCTTCAAGTAAAATGCTTCAAAGATAAGAAATCTTTCCAAACGGGAGGCAATCAGCTTCTCTCCTCCTCTTCTATTGTTCCAAGTGAAGGAACCATTTTTGGGTAGGATGTCTATTAGTTTTGCAGATTCAATGAATTCAGCAAAGAGTTCTGCATCCTTATTGAGCTTTCTGATTCCTCCTTTCTTCTCCAGGAGAGAGGTTATCATATTAAAATCCCCGCCCATAATTATCTTCGAGGTGGGATGTCTAAGCTTTAAACTCATAAGAGAACTAAGAAAATAAAATTTATCTTCTAACCTTTGCGGTCCATAAACATTTATGCATAAGTAAGTTTCAGAATTACCTACCATTTGAACTTCCGTGGCTATGAATGATCTGGTAGCTTCCATTGAGAGGATACCTACCACTCTGGTGTCCCAAAGAGTAGCTATGCCTCCTTCCCATCCTTGACTGGCTACTTCTATAAATTCTATAGGTTTGCCCAGCCTTTTGTTGATGTTCACCATGTGATTAATGGCACATTTGGTTTCCTGTATGAACATAATATCCGGCTTTTCTTTTTGGAACTTTCTCTTAAGAAGTCTTTGTTTCGCTTGGCTATTGAGCCCTCTTGCATTCCATGAAATGATTTTCATTTATAACTAGATATATTATTGGTTAGATAGGAAGGCATTTAGAGCCTTCATTTTGCCTGAATTTAGCATTAAAATCCCCAAACCTTGTAATACCTCCCCATTTGTTCTTCGGCCTCTTTTCTTTTTTTTGCTTCAGACCTGTTGGATTAAGAGAGATGCTCTTTGAATGATTTCATGTGCCTGTTGCAATACCTAATCTCTTGTTTTGCCTGTCTAATTCCTCCTTTTGTCTTGCGATGAATAGATCACTGATCTTCCTGAATTCTTCTTCTGGAATGTTTTCTAGTCCTTGAGTTCTCCAGTTTTCCTCCATGACTGGGAGGTTCACCCCTTCCTTCTCTAGAGCTTCATTGAGCTCCATCTCTTCACTACCACCATCACTGGTTAGCATATCAGTATCTTCATCGTGTTCGCCTTCTGGCTCTTGCATTTGGACTTTTGTTCTGATTGGATTTTCCTCCCCGTTCTTTGTTTTATGGCCTTTCTTGTCTTTTGGCTTTTCATTAAGTTTCTTTTCCCTGTTTGTTCCTTCTGAATCTGTGTCGCTTTCCAGAATGCTAAAGGTGGTGTTGGTAATGCCTGGTTCTACCCCTGCTCTGTTTATTCTCTTCCTGTTGGCTCTTTGTATTGCTCTTGGCTTTGTGAAGGCTTCTTTGCTCTTTGCTGCTTGCTCTAGTTTGTGTTCTTCCTCTGTTTTGTTTAAAGGGAAATCTCTGACAAGATGTCCATGTTCATGACACCTTCTACATTGGAAGGGGATTTGCTCATAATCGATGGCTTGAAAGTAGTCCTCATCTCTAAACTCCAGCCATAAGCCCTCATGCAGAGCTCCTGAGACATCCATCTGCACATAGATTCTTGCACAGGAAGTGTACCTTCGTTGCATCGTTGCTTCTGAAGCTTTGATGAAAGTTCCTAGACGGTCTCCTATTTGCATAAGCGTCGCTAATCCCCAATATTCTATTGGAAGGGAGAATAAACGGATCTACACAGGAACCTGTGTGAAGGTTTCTTTTTCTGGCACAAAGTTGGTTTCCAGGGTCTCATAGACAGTCCCGCTGATGCAGAGAAGTAAGGACCTCCATCAAAAACCCTGTCCTTGTCCTCTAAGTTCGTAAAAACAACAGTAAAAAAACCTTTTACCCCTAGGTGTAGTTTGACATCACCTTTACATTTCCAATGTTGCTTGATCCATTGACAGAACGTGCGTTCCTTTCGCCACAGTCCCATGAACTTACAAATTACTACATGTTCCGACATGTGTTCTCTATGGGCTTGAATCTCTGGATCTGTAAAAACCACTCTGAGGATTTCTATCTTTTTAGGTTTGCATGCTCCTTGCGTTGCTTTGTTGGAGCTGGGGTTTGGTGTTATTTCTTTCTCCTTTTCATCTCAAGACTGTTTCTCTGCTTCATGTTCCTCTTCTTCCTCTATTTGGGTATTTATTGGAACTGTGTCTCTTTGGTCTGCATCTGCCCTTTTGTCGCTATTCTTCTTTCCGTTACTTACTTTTTCTTTCATTTTTGGGTTGCTTCTTGTCTCTTTTTGCACCTTCTATTTCTTTTCTTTGCTGGTTCCGCTATTTTCCTTACGCTCTCCATAGCCAGTGATTTTAAATCCTTCCTGCACTTTCTGTTTCTGCATGATAACCTGTTTGAAGGATGGGGTCCCAGTGGACCCCCCGTTTACCATTTGTCGGGTCAGTCCTCGACCTCTATTTAGTAGATCCTCTATCCTGTCTCTCTGCGCATCCAGAACTGGTTCTGGGCTTGCAGGTTTGAGGCGCTAAACCCTAGACCTCGAGATTGCAGTCGAATCGCCAGAGCTCATAACATCTATTCTGATTTCTTTCTCATTTTGTGAACATTGTACATGTCGGCTTTCATGGGAAGAATTATTTGATTTCAATGATATAGCTAAGAAGGAATTTTAAAATTTTCAAAATAGTTAATAGTTTATAATTTCAAAAATTCCATATAAATCTTCCATAATCCAATATAGATTTTTCACAAAAAAATCACATATTTTCCTTAAATATTATAATGATATAATTCCTTTTTAAATAATCAATAATTAAACAATATTAAAATAAATATAATTAAAATTTTGAAATATTCATACTTAAAAATAAAATTTTATTGATGATGGTTAACGTCCACTGAGACCAAACTTTGGTCTATCAGACCTAAAGAAATGAATTATTTAGTTTGATTTAAGATTTTATTCCTATGCTCAAAAAGCTTGGAGAGAAGCCTCCTGAGCTCACTGTAATTTTGACAACGTAAAAGGCTAGGAAGGTCAGTATTGCAACAAAGATTTTGAAACTGAGATCTAATGTGGTTGTACGCAGGGCACTCTAAGAGGAAGTGATTTTCATCCTCGATGTTCATATTCTCACAGAGATGGAAAAACCTTTCCATCCATGGTGTTTTAGGAACTGCCCAACAACTCGTTTCACTATGGAGCTCATGAGAGTTCGTTCTAATCTTGGCTATATTAATTTTCTTCTTTGAGCTAGTTAAAACAAAAAGATACTTTTGATCTTCTAGGGTGGGGTTGATGACCTCCTTATAATATCTTAATTTTCTTTTAGTTGCTAAATCTTTCTGACACCACATTTTTTCTTTGAACTTAGAAGTAACAATATTTTTAATGTTATTAATGTTTTGCAATGAAATATTCTCGTCGATCTCCTAATGGTTTAACCAGGCCCTGGTGTCTTTATACCACCCTCATTTGAGCCTTAGGTGGTTTTGGCTGGAATTTAAAGCTAGCTTAGGAAGTCTATGGTCTCCTGTGTTATTGAGTTTGTGCTTGTACAACAAAAGCTTAGTCATTGCTAGGCTCTCGATAGGGGAAATACCCACTTCTATAAGGAGAATAGGATAGGGTGTGTTGCTTTTAATTTTGAGGTTATATGTTATAAAACGCTTCTGGATTTGCTTAATATTTCTCCAAGACGCTTCTGGATTTGCTTAATATTTCTCCAAGATTCTCTAGATATGCTACAACCCCAAACCTCGCATCCATATAAGATAACCAGAGTGACTAAAGTTTCAAAGAGGAACTTCTTTCTATCCCACATTACGAGGTTTGTCGTTTTACAATTATTTTCAAGACCAAAAAAGTTTTCCATCCCCCATTAATCCGTTTCTCAATGCTATAGTTCCAGTTGAGCTTGTGATGACTATCAATTCCTAGGTACTTGTAGGAAGACACTTCCTCCAAGTTACTATTGTCATACATAAAATTAGCATAAGTGTCCTTCTTGGATTTGATAATCATAACTTTTGTTTTATCAGTGTTAACAATCATACCCATGGTAGAGTAGAAAGCCTTAATAAGTATAAGTTGCTTATCAAGCTCAGATGGGCACCTTGCGAGAAGAACAATATTGTCAGCGTAGAGAAGAAAGATGATGACTATCCCAGCTAAGATTGTGCCAGCACATCCTGCTTCCTCTAAACAACCTTCTAGCTTGTCGATGTAAATGCCAAATAGGGTAGGGGAGAGGGGGCAACCTTGTTTAACTCCGATATTACACTTAATATCTTTCGACCACCCCTCGTTGCTCTTTAACATGGTAATTAAATTCTCGTATAACCTTATAGCGGCAGCTCTCAACTCAAAAGGAACCTTTAGCTCTTTTAATCTGTTCCAAAGGTTGTTTGTAGGAACTGTATCGGAAGCCTTTCTAAAGTCCACAAAGCAACAAAAGAGATTGGATTTATCATTGTGGTATTCCTCCATAATGATCCTAAGCGTAGTGAGGTGGTCTATTGTTGAGTGTTGCTTTCTAAAACCCGCTTGCCCTTTAGCCCACTTTTAAAAATAAAGATAATGAGGCTTTGAGTCCATCGTTTAGGGAACCCTTGCTTGACCGCTTGATTGAAAAGCTTGTGAATATGGGGGATGAGAACAGGACCTCCAATTTGTAAGATTTCTGCCTCGTAACCTTCAATGTCCTTAGCTTTCCCATTAGCCAAGCAATTAACCCCAAAATCAATGTCTTCTAATGAGAAAACTTCTTTCGCTGTGGGCAAGGTTTCAAAGTTATCCATGACATTTGGAGATTCATAAAGCTTTTTAAGATAGGAATTCCAGTCGTGTAAAGAAATTTTATTATTATCTTTAGTTTTCCTAGTTAGAATCTGCCTCTAGGATTTCTTAGGAGCTACCTTAGAGAGGTGTAAGAGATTCTCTTGTCTTTTATGAATATACTGCCTTTTTTTCCTTTTAGTTAGGGCTTTGTATATTTTTATCTTGCCAATTTTAAGAGATTCATCAAAAACTTCCTTAATTTCTCTCCTCGCACTTTCACAATCGTTGTCATACCATGGGTTGGTTTTGCTATTTATTTTATGACTTGAAACTTCAATTGAGGACTTGTTAATAGAATATGAGAGGGTTGTAGTAAAATTATGATAGAGATATTATATGTTGTCTATACTAGATAAATGAAGCAAATTAGTTTTTAATTCGTTTAGAAAGAGATCTTTTTTATTTATATCAAAGAATAACTTCTTTTGGCTTGTTGACATGGCGAGTTTTCACTATGCCAGTAAGGGGAACTAACCCGATTGCAGACCCCAATTAGATCTACTTCCGTTTGGAATGGCTAGTTCCGACAGGTTTTAAAGGACCTCATAAACTATTATGTGTGTTGAAAGATTTCTTCTTGGAGGAAGACTTCAATTAAATCAACAAAGAGAAACAGCTAACCTATAAGTATCAAATCTTATCTACACTAAATTTAACTACTTATGCTAATCCTAACTATTCTAATCTATCGTGCAGGAGTATAACAAAAGAGATTAAACATCAGATATAGATTCCAAGTCCAAATGAATCAATCACTGGTTCATAGATGAACAAGGTTGTATTAAATCTTGATTGCAATCTAATTACTTATACAGGAATGCACATTCCTTTCATACAAATAACACTTGCAACTTATGTTTAACAGAGTTTCGAATCAACAACCTTTCATGAGTTAAGCATGCTATTGAATTATATTCGAATAACTAGGAATAACCATGAACTACTTATTATCAATATGCACAAATAAAATCACATTTATCTTTATGCCAGCAACAACTCACTGATTCTAAACATATGAGAGAAAAGGAAAAATAAATTTGAAACAATAGGCTCCTTCTTGAACCAAACAGACTTCTTTATTCACAATAAATCAAAGTTGTTCTTTCCAAACAAAAAGCCCCTCTCTCCTATCTGGAGGTAATACTTATGCCTTAGGCCATGACCCTTCGTCTTCCCCTGATCTCTTCAATTCCCCTTTTCTTTTCAATATACAAATCAAAATGTGCCGACGTAGCACAGTCAGTGTAACCGTTGACACATAAAGGGTATATCTACTGGAGTGCTTCGTTTCCTAGGGAATGAATAGATGTTGATTGAAAGAGAACGACTGCGTGTCATCTCTTCGCACCTGTATAGAGCGGACGTTATCCCCTATTATTTCCTAAAGGAAACTGAAAACACTACGGCTATCATCCCACATCTGGCATGATTGAAGGTGTGTTTGCAAGTGATGACATCTTAATGGATTAGCGCTGTCATGAGTGCTTTTACTGAACTCAGAGAGTGCCTCCATTACGCACTATGGCAGTTCATATTCCCTTTTGCAGAGTATGTTTTGCAATATCGACACCAGTGACGTAGAGGTGTCATCTTGATATAACTTACATTTATCCATTACCGGGTCTACTCAAATTTTCCTGCGGAAATAATTCATATCAGCTATGATTATACAAATATGATAAAAATTCTTAAAAAAAACACAGATCTTGCCTTCATTGAACGTTTATAACATCAAAAGGAACAAGTGTGAAAGAATCACCCCCTGGTTTTTTTAATTCATGCACTGATTGAGTCCCACAAGCGTAAATCCGATTTACATTGAAAATCATTGCATAACACATAACCGAATCTGAAATCCAGACTTGAAATATTCTAGGCAGGGACCTATACCCTATCGGGTCTGCCATATTGGATTTTCTATTAAAAACCGCGACCACATCATTTTATCGAATACACAGGAAAACACGGAAAAACCCGCGGCCGGGTCATACAATTGAACTTCAAATCTTATATACCTGAGCCTATAATTATCGGTGGGTTTGACGTATCGCAATATTTTTATGTATAAACATTGAACTCTGCCGATTGTGATAAGCGATTGGGGAGGCGGACCCAAAATACATATGAGCCGCGTTTAATAATCCCTTCGGATCCACGACATAAGCTTTCCCTTTGAAAACCCTGGCCATAACGTATTATCGCCATACAAGGGAATACATTGGAAAACCTGCGGCCGACCATAGGGTCGGACTTGAAAAATTATGCATCCGAATTGATAGTTATCAATGGGTCTAGTATATCATGGTATGCCTTATATATAAGCCCCAGACCTCACCGATTGCGATATGCGATGGGGAAGCGAACCCGATAACGTATATATTTTACTTTATAGTCGTGTCGGGTCCGCTATATCAAATCGGCCTTATGTATAGGCTTCAACTTCCACCGATTGCGATATGTGAAGGGATCTGGACCCGAAATATATGCATTCTGGTTAATAAAGCCGTCGGATCCAGAAGACTGGTGCACCTTATACGTATATAACCTTGGAATCCCATCGATTGCGATATGCGATGGGGCTCTGAACCCAAAATGTATATAATGTGGTTAATAATGTCGCCGGGTCTAGTGCCTTATGGTATGCATTGAGTTGATTGTGATAGGTGAAAAAGGGTGATTTATGCATGTTTGTGAAGCATTTCCATTATAAAGAGTTATAATGGGAATAAGGAAGCGACAGAAGGTTTCATGGGTTGAATTCAAATACAACCATGATAGAGAGTGGGGGTTGGTTATGTGCATGGGCATAGAGCACCATGAAGGTTTATGGGGATTGAAAAGTCCTGATGAAGGAAATGGATGAAGGGTTAGAGAGGGTTATGGATGAATCATACGGTAGAGAGCTAACATCCCTGGGATAAAGCAGATCATTCGGGGAGGTGGAAAATCAAACTTCTAGGGGACCCATTCAAAATTGCTACCAGGGCAGGTTTTAATAGGGTGGTGGTTATGGCCACAACATGGCTATAAGGATTATCTTCAATGGGATCTCTATGCATGACAAAATTGAGAGTTATAAGTAAAGTCCTATGATCAGAGTCAGGCTCGTGGTCGCATAAGATGTCAAAATTTGTTATTTCGTTGTATAGAGAGAGATTGGAGATAACATAGTCTACCTTGCTGCTACCAAGCCCATGGATGCAGGTCCTCTGGCTAGAATTGGGCCACTTCTTTAGACCGTTACAAATTATGAGATCCTGAGCACTACAGAGTTTGACTAGCTCTGACCCAAACAAATTCTCCTCGAGGTCTTTAGAGCTCCTTTTGTACTGGCTAGCCAGAGGAAGGTCTTCGTCTAACCAAAGAGAATCAGGGTTGGAATGATTGCTTAGAAGAATAGCTTGGTTGCTTGAAGTTCGAGCATTAAAGTCACCCATTAAAAGGATATTGCCTTCATTCCTTAGGCTAGAAATATCATTCTCTAAACCATTGTAAGGACTATTTTTATCTAGATTCTTTTTCTTATAGAAGTTATAATTGATGGGGGGGGAATAACAGATTGCTATGTAGATCTTTCTATCATAAATGTCAGTAATTTCTATCCAACAATATTGGTTGTAAAGGTCGTTTTTTTAAATCCTAGCATGGGGAGAGATGTTTCTCTTAATGTAACAAGTTATACCCCCAATGTCTCTATGGGAGGATCGCTTATTCCAGGCAGATCATAATGTAAAGCCATCTATGTTAGGGACCTTAGATTCTTCATGCTCCGAAGTTTCAACAAACAAAATAATATCAACATCATTCGAGATCCAACTTAGCTTGGGGCCTTTGTTCCATGGAAAGCCCCGACAGTTCCAAGAAAGAATCCGGAGCATGTTGAATTGCTATTTATTATTATCTTTTTGGTTTCTATCTCGAATAATGGCTTTTCTATTTCCCATTATTGTCCATTTTCCTTCCTTCCTAGATTCCTTTACCTTTGTAACCTCATTTCTCAATTCTGCTTGATCTTCGAGAATGAGATCTTCATTTATAACTATTCTTGTTCCTTTTAGACTTGAGGTTTTACTAAGTATGTCATACTTATGGTTAGTAGAGCTCACCTTTATTCGGATCAACCTTCCTTTATTCTCAGTTAGTTTCTCCAACCTTGTTGCTTCTGTGAGACATGTTGTTTCAATTTGCAATCTGTTATGTAATTCTATCTAGACTATGGCTAAAGTATCCTCGTCTACCTCCTCTTTCAAACCGAAGATTATAAGGTTCAAAGCCCTTTTGTTACGTTCATAATCTAATTCTATCAATTTTTTCATTTCATCTTTAATTGGTTTGATATCTAATTTACCTGCCACACTATTTAAAATAAAACAACGATTATTAAATAATTTATTCCATAAATTTTGTATTTAAAAAAAAAAAAATCTTCTCCGTAAATAACCTTCCATATACTGTTACACCTTTAAAAACAATGGCTAGTTATCCCTATATCGATACTTTTGGAGTTGTCTATAATGCGACTTTTTGGAGATTCCGGTGACGGAATCCGGCGGAAGAAATGAGGTTAAATCTTGATTTTTAGCAGTTAAAATGGTTTTTTAACTGCATATTTGGATTCAGCGCCCTGAAAAACCCTCGGGAGCCATTGATTGTGCAGAAACTAGCTATTAAACTTGGGATTCCAATGAATTGCTGCCAGATTTTGACCGGAAAAATCCGCCGAAAAAACTTTCAAAAAGTCGCGTTATAGACTACTGCGATACTTTTATGATGCAACCTAAAGGAAGGGTCAATGGGGTATTGTGTTATCTTGATGACCATAGGTCTTGTGTATTGTCAGCAACGCATAATTTCCAGTTGGTTACCGGCAGCGTCCAGTTCTGGAACCTGCCAAGCCAGTTCCCCGCCTATATATGTCGAATTCTCTGCGACTGAAACGTGTTGGAAATAGGGACTGCGCCCACCTGGGTCCTGGACCATCTATCATGTCTTGCCTACGTGGAAGAGACATGACCGGATCTGATGGAACGTAGGTTACGGCACCGTCCCTGCCACCGAGTGTTGACACGTCATGCTTACCATTTGTTGTAATCATAGTTTGTTTTTTAATACTAATTATTTATATTACTGAAGTATGCTTGTCGGAATTTCTAATATTAGGACGGGAATCCAGAGATCAAAGTGCCGTCAGCACAGCTGTCGTACGGTATTTACGGCAACTTGCGTGAAAGTGACGGGCAGCGGGCCTTTCGTATCGATGGCGCTTCTAAGGCCGTAGAGGCGCTCGGGTGGAGACGTGGATCTTCTGCCGACCATGACATATAAGGGACCCGTTAAAAGCGTTTGACACGTGGAATCCATGTCCTTGGAAATTGTTTAAAGCATTTTTGGGCCAAACCCAAACTTGGTCAAAGATGTTACGCGTTTTTTTAATTTGATGAGTTGTTTTTGTTTTTTTTGGTTTAATTTCTCTAAAAATTTTCTTGTTTGATTTTTCATTCATTGAAATCACAAGTTTGATGGGTAATCTCTGCACAATAGAAATGTTTTTTTGGAAGTGGTTTTAGTAAATTTTTCCGGTCTAATTTTTCTAAAAAATTTCGGGTCTAATTTTTTATTCATTGAAATCAGAGTTTGATGGATAACCCCTACGCAATAAAAGTACCTTAAAAATTTATTTGAAACTTTATTTATAAATAAAAAAATTGACTTATTTTAAAACTATTTATAGAATCAAAATGTAATTTTAATTTAATGAATAATGGTGTTTAGAGGTTTCTAAAGTTTAGTATAGTAATGATGTTATAAAAATGTTATGTATGTAAATGGATGGAACTATATCAATATTAAAATTTAAATTTTAAAATAATATTATATATAAGTTTGAGTTAGTATGTGTATATAGATAACCGTTTACAAGCCCATGGTATTGCATATCCCATTGTATTTGTCCATTATATTTGTTATAATGAAATCTATTTAAAGGTTTGAGGAAGTCTATTATGAAATGCAAAAGTACAAGCTTAGAACCACCTTAAATATGAACTTTTAATATACTTCAAAATTTAAATTTAAATTAATAATATAAATTATTACATATTTTCTTATTTGTTTCACTAGATTATGTGAATTATGGCTAGCATGCCTAGCCTTTGGCTTGAGTATACACGACATAGGGACATCTAAGCCATCAAAAATACCCAAATATTGCTCCGCCATGTGCCACACCATTCCTAACATGATTGGAACTTTACCCATAAAATGTCAAACCCGTCACCTTTGCACCACAAAATACCTTAATAAAACACCCTCACTATCTATTCTACTCCTATAAACTTAATTAATACATAAATTATTATTAATTTATAATTAAACCATTAACCTTAAAAAAAATTAAAATATATATTTATTATCTAAATTTTTTAAATATTTATTCTTCTTAACTCAAATTAAATCCAACCACTCAATTTCTTACCTAGTTTATACAACTACACCTTTCAAATATATGATGGCCACGCATGCCCTTAAATATTTCACATTATAAAGCGAGCATCCATCAGCCATAGATAGATTTCTCAAAACAAGTTCATTTACATTTAGCCTTTTCATGTGCAAGTTGTGTCTGTCCACATATCATATTCAGCTTATTACTTGATGTTGATCTAAGTAGACATGTCCCATTTAGTGGAAGATTACGTTTATATATTAAATATTATCATTCCTTAGATAGTTATATTCATTTGCTTATGGTTCTTTTTATTATAGTAGTTTTGTTTTATATTATTTTTAAAATTAAATTTGAATTTTGTATTAGATTAAGTAAATTTTAGATATAATAGTTATGGTTTATTTATTTTCAGAGAATTGAGATTAATAGCAAAAACATCCTTTATTTAGATGAATATATATTGGCAATAATACAAAAAAGAGCTTATTGTTATTTGAAGACTTTTTAATGGCTCAAAATTATGTATTTAATATAAAGTAGGGTGTTATTTAGAAACAAATTAAAAAAAAAATAAGAACATGTGTTTTATAAGTTGAGGGATAGTCAACTAAAATGGCTTCAGGCCTATTCTCTTCCATTGAGGCTGCAAACTCCCAACCAATAAATTTTCCTAGCAAGGAAACCTTGTGGTCCAACTTTTTGACCTACAACTTAAGGGCATTAAAGCAAAATAAAATTTCATGTTGTGCTTCACTTCTCTCTGCAAGCACTTTCCCCATTATTGTCTTTATTTTCCAATAGATGTTCACTATTTTTATGTATCTAGTATTTCTGTTGCAAGTGATACCTATTTCTAAGACCCAATGGCCCACTTTCTTCTACATCATCATCATGAATGTAGCTCCTCCCCGCCCAAGCTTTAGACTCAACAATTTTGATCTCAACTATGGCTTCTATAGGTGTGAGCTCATGATAGAGGGAGACAGAGGTATTTACACCTTATTGGGGCCATAATATGGGCCTTATTGTGGTTCCATTGATGACCCTAACAACCATGATTATACCAGTTTGAGGTGCAGTGGCAGACATAGGTGAGCAAGAAGGAAAGGGGTGGTAGAGTGTTACGTAAAACTTGACTTGGTGAAAAACATTACTCAGTCTATAGTTGTGGTTTTGAGCACATGGTTTGGTAGCCCATGGTTTTGTGCCTATGGAATGCATGTAATGAAGCCTTTAAAAGGCTTGGAAAAACTTCATTGCAATGGAATATATGAGGTGAGCGATGAATGCTCACTTGGCTGGCTTAAACGATTTTTGACCAAAGACACTAACATAATTTTGGTAATTGGTTTTTACTCGTATTGGGTTTTTCTGGTCCTGATGATGAACCGCACTAGCTGATTCGAAATGCGTCCAAAATTTTATCCTATGTGATTTCTATCGAAAAGACTTTTCTTAAAATAAAACATTGTGTTTATGTTTTGTGATTTAGTGTTGGTTGTTTTAATATTTCTCTCAGTAAATTCAATTTTCTCTCTAGTAATTTTAACATGGCATTAAAGTCAAAGGTTTATTTTTGGCATGGCTACTTGAATCTAGTGAATATATCAGAGCCAAGTGTTGGCTTTAGAGGGAGGCATTTATTGCCAATGGTTTATCTTACCTAGTGAGTGTGAGAGAGGAACAAGAGTATGACAATAAGAAGAAAACAAATTCAATGGTAGAACCGAAGGAGAACAAATTCCTGAGCAATGGAAACACAAATCATGTGAAGTCTAGCTTAGGTTTGTTGTGTGGCTCACATTGTTGTGTGTCGTCCTAAAGGCATCTTGTCTAGGTTACATGAGACAGAGGCCCAAGAGATGAGCATGAGGTGCATGAGTATGAAAGTAGAAAAGCAAATTAGAGGTTGGTGTGCACAAGTTCATATGGAGAACAAGCATGGAAGTTGAATCTCGAGAGGAGAGCAACTCCTCTCCAATCTAGGGGCCTCTCTTGCCTCTCTATGGATGAGTCTAGGGTGTGAATTTCACTCCTAAGAGTTCTTCACTCGTACATAAAATTAGTAAATGTCTACACATTAACCATCATACTCTTTGCCATTGTCACATCCCATGATCCATTCTACAACTTCATACTAAGGGGCTCAATCAATATAATTTCATGTTGTTGCCATCTTATCACTTCAGCTCTTTGTGTGCTCTATTCTTATCCAATTTCCCGTTCTTGAATGTTTTCTCTGTTGTAGTGCTTTTGTCAAAAGATTTATGCTACTTGGATGCTCTGTCAATTCTGCTACAATATTATATATGTTGCACATTCAATTTTCATGTTAGCTATAATAGATGCTTTGTTTTCCTTATCTTCTTATTGCTAGATTTATTTTTGTGGATTTTTATTAATTTTGATATGTTATTGCATTATCAAATGCATTGTATTAAGAATGGTTGAGTTGACTGCTTGCTACTTATTGTTGATTTCTTGGAATCTGTTAAATTTATGAAGGATAACTTTGACTTAACTAATACATACTAAATTTTGTTGTCGATCAACTTTTCACAATAAGTGTCAATTTGATATCAACAAATATTAATAAGAGGTTGATCTCATTAACTAGACATTGAATTAATTAACAAAGGTGGAGAAGATCACCTACCTTGAATAATGCTCACATTTCACCCTCCCCTGACTTTTGACTCCTATGATTAACTGAAAGACTCGATCACTTAACATCCTTCATGAATTGCAATTATTGCATAATGCTTTATTCATTAATTACAAACTCAACAAATTTATTCGAAATACAATGTATTAAGAGGGTCATATAATGAAGTAAAAGCAGACAATGAATAAAATTTGTTATAAAATCCATATATATAATATATATATTATATATATATATATAATATATATATATATATATATATATATATATATATATATATAATATATATATATATAAATATATATATATATATATATATATATATATATATATATATATATAGATATATGGTTTAGTCAGTTGAGTACCAATTCGATTTAATATTTTAGTTGACTAATTCTTTACACAGGGCTCTTACAAATGCATCCCCTTGAAGTTCTTTAAAAATTTGATGTTGCATGACATCCCTTCATGGTATATATGCAACACAATCTATGGTGTCTAGACTACAACAACATATCTAATTAAAAGCTTGATAAATGGATAAGAGAATCATATGTCCAAGAAGGCGCAATCATTGAGTACATTAGATCAACACCATAAATAAAGACCAACATATAGACTCAGAGTAATAAATATATTTCACCATTAACCTGGAAGTTTGGCCAGTAGTTGGGACTTTGTTAATTTTTCAGTAGTCAAAGCCATCACTCTACATTGTTTATGGTCATATGAATGCTAGAAATAAACCTACACCATGCACAAATTTCATTTTTTTTTGTTCAACTAAATTTTAGTAATTGAAAGAGTAGATAACAATGGTGGTAGTCAAGATAATCAAATTATGCTAACACTTTTGATGAACAACATGCTAGTGGATCCATCCTTGGGATCTCGACTAGTTTGGCTATCAACCAACTTCCAACAACATTTTTAGTCAACCAAGTCAACCACAAGTTAATCAATTCTTCCTCAATATTAATTGACTTTGTGCTTAGGTAAAGTTGAAGTCAACTTTTTTTTCCTCTAGCAAGATGGTATTATCCCATAAATAAACTCACTTAAAAAATTAATTAGCATCCCAAGTTTAACATAAACTGTTTGTAAAATAGAAAAACTTTGTTTCCAAATAAGCATGAGTTATTCATGATCCAATATCTAAGTATAATAATAATAAAAAATATGTCGTTAATGATACAAAGAAATATAGATGATAGTGAAGTGAGTGCAGAGCTTAAATGTTGTTGGCTTACAGAAATGCTTTTCCATGAGGCAAAGGTTTCATGGGAAAGACTAATGGCCATATCAAACATAACAGGGAGAATCTGCTCAGATATGAAATATATATTCTAGCCACCCTATGCAAAAATAGAGGAGGGTTGGAAAAATATCACCAATGTTAATAATGTAAATAAACGTATGTTGCTAGATGGGAATTCAATTGTGGATGTCATTTTAATATAGTGTTGATGGTGCTAGATGTCACCAACATGTAAGAGGATCTCCCCGATGTTAACTCTCAACTAGAACTCACAACATTTGGTGTAGAAGTCCCATCCAGATATATGGTCCAACCACCATTGGAAAGGTATCAAAGATGTGCCTTGGTTACAAAAAAAACACAAGAGATCACAACGCCTCATTAGGGTAGCAAGTATGTAAACTTTGTGCAACACCAAATGTAAGGTGCATAGGGAACTTCCATGGCTATTAAAGGAAAGTGAGCCTCTCATCAGGAAAGTAATAATACTGTTAAACACACATGGGCAACAAGAGAAATATGAAAGATAAAACATGACAATACATTTTTATTAACAAATGATTTACATTTATAGTACATGTTGTGACCGTTGGGTTTCACATCCCAAGGTCTCTTGGACTCCTTTTGTCCATTTGGCTTCCACACTAACCCATTGAGGATTAGGTGTCCAACATTCCCCCCTTTAATCCGAAGGGTTATGTATGAGTCCAAGAAGAGAGCTGTAATACAAAATGTACAAAAATGCATGGCAGCACTAGGCTGAATGTGCTCTCTGAATGTTGGTATAAATGGCAGTGGTTTAAGGATGACCACCAACACTGGAAAGCTTAGTGCAGTTCCCGAAACTCTTCCAAAACTGGCAAGAAGCTGAAGTCTTCTGCTAGAGGAAGTGCTCCTATTGTTTTGAAGAGGGAAGCCTTCAACCAATAAAGGGAGGTCTCACCCCGCATAAAAGGGAGAACTTCAACTTGAAAAGGGAAGTCTCAACCTGTAATGGTTTAAGGATGACCAACAACTCTGGAATGCATAATGCAATTCCTGGAACTCTTCCAAAACTGGCAAAAAGCTGGAGTCTTCTGCTAGAGGAAGTGTCCCCAATTTTGTTCCTGGAATTCTTCCAAAACTGGCAAGAAGCTGAAGTCTTCTGCTAGAGGAAGTGTCCCAGATTTCCAATTGAAGGCATGTTCATGGGCATCTTTTTTTCTGGCTACAACTCTGAAACTGGTGTGGTAGGTTGTGGCTCAGGTTCGATTGATGTGGCTTTGAAGCTTGTAGATGACCATCATTTCCCCCCCTGTTAGGTACAAGGTGAGATGATGGAGAAAACTCAAATGCAAGACTATTCAATACTCTAGAACAAGTTCTGGCATGTGTTTGGAATATCTTCTTGGTTGTTGATGCCCATTGCCAAGAAGCGATCCATCCAAGATGAATCTTTGTTCTTGTAGGACGTTTGTTTTTGAAGCATTTGTGTGAAGAATGGCTGGTTTTATGACAATGCTTACATGGATGAAGATCAAAACAGTGATCTTTCAAATGACCAACTCGGTCACAGTGTTGGCGTTTCACAATCTGTTGTGGTGGCCGTTGTTGTTGCTGTGAAAGAGGAGTAGAATATGGAACAGCTGGATGTGAACTGTCATGAATGAATCCAACACTCTAAAACTGAATGGGCTTTGAGTAGTCTAGAATATGAAAGGACAAGTCCTTTTCATATCCAAGACCAGTTCTGTGCTTGTTGTGGACAAGATGTTCCCAAGGTCTGATGATGGGCTTGGGAATTGCAGACTAAGTTTCTGCATGTACAACTACTACTTTATTGGGTACTAAATCTGAATGAACCATAACATTATTGACTTGCTGCTGATGGGTTGCAGTCTCAACGTTCTGAACAGAAACAAGTTCAGAATGATGTCTATTTTTATGTATCTCTTCTTGCTGTAGCGGTGATTCAAGCTGCAAAAAATCGATCTTTTCTTGTGCATATTGTAGACATGTCTGAATTTCTGAGATAGAGCCTTTACTAATTTGGAATGTGTCATTAGAAGCAGATTGTATTAGAGTTTTCAAGAACTATAATACTTCACCAATTTAAGTCATTTTCTCCAATGTCAAACTTACACTTTAAAACTTGTTTACAACTATGAACCAATGTCACTGCAAGGTATTCTCTTTAGCCCCAAAAAATAAATTTTTGAAACTTGACAACTACAGGGGAAGCACTGATTTTTTATGTAATGGAATGTTAAAAAAATAATGGACTCAACCAAAATTTTTTGAATTCAATTCCGTTTTCACAAATAATGACCATGAAGAAAATATTCCTGGAAAATCTGTGCAAATGTTTCGATAGACATATTACAGAAACTCAAGGCATATACTGCCAATGAACACTCTCATGTTGAATGAGCAGCTTCAACACAAAATAAAGATTATTTGATCATGTGTTTATGTTCCAATTCACTTTCAAGTACTAAGCCTTTTCCATAGGCAATCATTCACAAGCTACGTAATCATATATATACGACTCGAGTAAAAATAAAGTGATACACATCTGCCTTGGTAAAAAAACAATTATTGCGCCTCTCTGCTACAGCACTCCAAAAGTCATTCGAAAGCCAAATTTGTAATATTTCTTCCAAAAAATTCACTCCAATATTCAATCTTTCTTCAATATAAGTAACAACGCAACCATTTGTATCAATCCTTCCATGGTGGAGTCGCCAAAATATTTAAATGTAAGAGAACGGGAAATTGATTAAAAACGGCACTAGTGGATCAGAATGAAAAATTGTGCAGTGAATTGTTACTTCTCTCCCCTTGCAAATAACAAATATTTTAGAGGGCAACGATGGGCCCAACGAACAGTGCACACAGTTACGGTGAATTTTGCATGCAACGCCTTATGAGTCACCCTAACATAGATGTAATGTTGTTGGTGATCAGTTGGTGATCCAGAATAATGGCGCCTGTCGAGCCATAGAATGAAGAAGAGATGAAAGAAATATTTCAACTTTGTGGGAAGCTTTAAGGAGCAAAGGTGCTAAAAACCTTAAAAGAAGTCTTGTCTACTCAAGCATCCGAGTTTTGCCTCATAGTGTGTACTCGGTTCTTACGTGGAGCCCGTCATACACTACTAGAGATTCCACATCTGCATAAATCTGCTCAATTCACGGGCTAGAATTCCTTTGTGATTTTCACCCGAACAAACTGTCTTCAGTCTGCAACAAAATTGATCTTGCTCGTGACACAGTTCTGCACCGTCCCTCAGGAGTTCGAATTTTCTTCAAAAAACC
This sequence comes from Pinus taeda, assembly GCA_000404065.3. Classification (NCBI taxonomy): domain Eukaryota; kingdom Viridiplantae; phylum Streptophyta; class Pinopsida; order Pinales; family Pinaceae; genus Pinus; species Pinus taeda. The sequence goes on from APFE031696806.1 coordinate 96,009, forward strand.
AGAGACACCTCACATTTTCGCTCTGACATCCTGGGTCTGCCTCTCGTGCTTCCACAAGACCTTTATCACTCTGGTTATAGGATCGCACCCTCCTTCAGAATTCTGAATCGGTCAGTTTTTGGTTCAGATAGGAATCACAACTATGTGAATAACGTGGAGGGGCCCCAACATGTAGTGCAACTCTACTATATGGAGGTGCAATCCATGTGCTAAATATACGTTTTTAATCGTGGAATAATTTATGTACCTGGTTTTGTTGATTTAGGATGCTCTTTCCAGTTGTTCGTATACGACGGGTAAGTATGTAGGTCCTTGTTGCTCAAAAAATAGATACAAAAACGTGTTAGGCTTTGTGGAGGACCGAAGGCATATGGAGCGACAGTTTGTAGTGGAGCCATTGTGTTGTGTGAAATGGTATGGCAGTTCAGTGAATCAGAAACCAAAAATAGAGACATTGTGGAATGAGTGGTGAAATTGGGGCATGAAAATGTCGCCACACTGACATATATACAAAGGGGCAGTCCCGCCTCCATGGGAACCGATTGGATTCCTGTAGAATGTGACATATCAATCAGAGAGTAGTGGTTTTGGCACAAATCTGAGAAGCCCAAACCGCTGAGCAAGCTCGGGGGTCAGACCTACGGGTCCATTTTAAGAATACTCGGGAAACAACTCAAGCTCTGAAGAAGTTACCTTTGGCTAAGGCTAAAGCCTATCTTGAGGATGTGCTTGCCCACAAGTAAGAAATACCTTTCCATCGCTTTTGTGGGGGGGTAGGACGTACTGCCCAAGCAAATTCTCAGCATTCAAATGGCCAGGGCCGCTGCCCTGTCAAGTCTGTTCAGTTTCTGTTACAACTACTGAAGAATGCAAAAAGAAATGCAGAGGTGAAGGGACTTGATGTGGATGCACTATATATTTCACACATACAAGTAAATTAGGCTCAAAAGCAACGGAGACGAACTTATCGTGCCCATGGAAGAAACTGCCTGCTGCTGCTCAACGTTCCACCAAATACATCTGGCCTCATCTCGACAGAGGACTCCACCAGGTTGCTACAGATGAAGGCGACAATAAACACCATATTCTCAAGGGAGTTGTAGAGAAGGGAGCGTTAAAAGATCAGGAGCAGTTATGAACCAGAAATAAAACATTCAAGTTTTACAGAAAGAAACATTGTACGCAGTCTCTGGGGCAATAGAAATGTCAGAGGAGTTACACTATGTAAAACTAATTTAAGACCTACACTCTGACCAGAAGAGAATTTGCTGCAATTTCATTGAGAGAGAGAGGAATTTTTTTTTTTTTTTTTTTGAATTTAGGTAGTGGACAGACAAAGGTTATGCGCAGAAGTCGCACAGTGGATAACGCAGAGCGCAGACAATAATTATGGCAGAGGTGAGCAGCGCAGAGCACAATACAGGAATATTAATTAATAGTTGATTATATGAAACGGCGTCAAGGGCAGTGCAACGCTACATGTAGGTGATTATAAAAACGGTCAGCAACGTTATTATATGTCAGAGCAAAGCAGGAGCAGTGCATAAAAAAGGCGCTGGAGAAATGACAGGTTGCAGCTAAAATTTAGCTGATAAAAAATTCATGAGAAAATATTCCTGAGATGTAGAATTGATGGCAGAAATGACTTGCACAAAAAGGCCATAAAACAAATGGCTCAAAGTAATTATGCAGGGCAAGAATACGCCTGCTCTGATACCATGTTAAACACACATGGGCAGCAAGAGAAATATGAAAGATAAAACATGACAATACTTTTTTATTAACAAATGATTTACATTTATCGTACATGTTGTGACCGTTGGGTTTCACATCCCAAGGTCTCTTGGACTCCTTTTGTCCATTTGGCTTCCACACTAACCCATTGAGGATTAGGTGTCCAACAAATACTACCCTAAAGGGGAACCCGGTAATGAAGAGAAAGGCTTGTTGATAACATACAGATTAGTCCACATAATAAACAACAATCATGAAAACATAACAACACCTATTCAAAAATAACCAATCTAAGTAACGAAATAGTTCATTAAACTTAGTATGTAATTAAACCAAAATATACCACAAACACAACAAGAATAGTCCTACTACATCTACGATGCATCTATGAAGACGTGTTGGCTCATAGAGCTTATGATTATGAATGAAGGATCCCAAATACACTCTTACATAGATGAAACACTAGATCTAATAGTGGAACATGAAGCCACAACTTGCTTCTCCAAAGAATGACATATCTCCTACGTACTACAAGAGAAGCCAAGGCAAGACTCCCATATCCAAGCCCTTAGCTTGAGTTATGAGGATATATTTATAACAAATGATAATGAGATTTGGGCTTCCTCATGACTCTTCAACTCCTATGACCTTTCATATTCTATATATGACTCTTTACATTCCATTTGTGGCTATTCACATTCCACGTGTGTCTCTTGGACTGCACTAAATACAACATATTACAAAAGACAAATTACATATGAGATGGTGGATATATACGACAAAACTTATAATAGAATAAAGTCTTATCAAATTGAAAAATAATTTGCTTCCTCATGGACCTCATTGGTGATGTATGTGTGTAATGTTATGAACTTCGTAAAGAAGACTCTGAGTCGAACCAACAAGTACACTTCATACTGCATCTTCACCTCCAGTGACTCTGTCAATATGGTCCTAGAGCTTGATTATACAATATTCCATTACCATGAGAGTTTCATATCAGCTTTGATTGGTGCAATGGCATGTTGTAGAACAATTTCTTTGGTGATGTTCAAACCTTCTTATTATGATGCTTGCTTTATCTATTCTATATACTGCCTGATCTCCTAGAAGATGATTTCCCTGCCTTTGATTTCTTCAAGTGATACTATTGAAGGCATCCCATGTTTTCATGCTAGAGACTCAAAACCATTGTGCAGACAACCATAAGTGGAAATGGTGTTCATCGCTTGTTCTCCAAGATGGTTGAAGTTTTGATGATGGAGTCTTAGTTGTACTCGATCCATTTTAGCAGAAATCCTATCTTTTATAACCAACTACGGTGGAACATTCGGATACTTGGTGTTATCACTCAGGTTTCTTCCTTAGAAGTTATCAAAGAAGGAATAGCCCAAGGTAACCATAAACCAATCTTTTAGACCTAGTTTCTAGCCAACCTAAGTCCAGAGAGGGCTCTCTCTTTATGATTTAACTTTGTTTAAATAAAATTTCAGGCTATTTCTTAATGTTTAGGTTGTTTGTTTTGATTGGGTGGTGGAATTAAGAAGACAAATGGGCAGAGCAAATACTTAGGCCATTGGGCTATGGATTCAATCAAGAAAGGCTTAATTGGATCTGAACTATTACTGAGGTAAGAGTCCACAAGGTAGGCTATCTAAACGGGAGCAAATTTGTAGGTTCAAAATGGGTGAAAGTCCTAACCAAGGCCAAGGGCAATGAAGAATCCTTAACCGGGATTGGGATGAAGAAAGGAAGGATGGCCAATAGCAAAGGGCAATGAAGAATCCTCAACTATGGGCCAAAGGGGGCGTAAACTATGGAAGTAAGGGGGCAATTAGGAATCCCCAAACCAAGGTAGTTTAGTATAAAACATAAATAAGCAAACAGTGAAAACAAAGAGCACTTAAGCTAATTCTGATGATATCATTCCTTGTTTGCTTTTAATATTTTATAAGAAACACATATGAATAATTCATGACATAAAGAGAAAACGAGATTTAAACATGAGAAAATGATACTTATTTGTTCCAGTTTTGCACAAGAATCTAGTGAAATGTCCTCAGCTTTATTTCATTTCCAGTAAAACCAGTCCAGTCTTGAGTACAAAGCTCCTTGGGTCAAAAATTATATGTCTATAGAAATGTATTTTAATCCACCCTAATTACTTCAATTTTTGAAGTATTTATACAAAATTTGATACAAAATATCTCATAACTATATGAGAATTATTCTGGGAAACATAAAATATCTTCAACACAAAGATAGAGACAGATGGAGAACTGTTTGTTTGCTGTCCCTTTAATTGTGACTGTGTTGGTTGTTGTTGCTCGGTTTTGGCTCTTGCAGTTTTCCTTGTAGTTATGTGCTGGAATTACTTTCATCTTTGACCTACTGATACTCTTTACCTGTTTTTCTTTGATATTCGTTCACTCGTTTTACTTGGAAGTTACCCTTTTACCTTATAGATTTACTATAGTAACTTATATTAAATTAGTCAAACTGGTCCACCATTCACAATCTGCTAATTTTATTCTGATCATTTTCCTATAGTCTTCATCAGCTTCTGTATATTTGGCAAAATTTGGTTTGCTAGTGAACAAGTGCTTCACTTCATGTTCTATGTAGAATATATTCTCCAAGCCATCATAAAGTACTTTTCCTGTAGGCAATGCTTTTACTCCTAAAGAAATATCTTGGCTCCTGGGCTGTTTACTCAATTTTCCAATGTAATCTTCCTGTGTCATTAATTTTTCATGTATGACTAGAGGACTAGGAAGTCCTTTTTCTTTCAAAATGTCATATTTTAACATGAAGTTGTCAATGTTTGCATGAATGCTTTGACATCTTTTCTATAAATTAAGCATTAGGTTCCTTTTAGTAAGAACCTTCTTTATCTCAATAATAGTTGTTGTTCTGTCCTGAATCTCTAGCTCATCTAGATGATACCTGTTTCTACTGTTCAAAAAATCTATCAACTGATCTTCTTCCTCAAGCTTGTCTCCCAATTCTTCCTTTGTCTTTTGTATGGCTTCGATGGCTATTTTGACTAATTCAGTTTGCTAAAAAATAACCTAAATGGAAGGCCAAATATCATTGATGGAATCAATGATATTGGCCCACAATATATCCTTGATGTCTCCCAATGGATTTTCAAGATTCAAATCATTTTCAAGGATTATTATTCTTTCTACCATCCTTTGGTTTTTCCAAGTTTCTTCTTTGTGTTGTATTTGTGCAAGTGAACAACTAGTTTCTAGGCTTGTCACTTGTTCTTTGAGTTTCTTGAGTTATATGGCCTAGATGCTCATTTGTTCCATAGCCTTAACCAATTCATCTTTCTTTTTTGTTGTTATCCATGTACTGGTTGATGCACTTGTGGCTGAAGTAGTACCTGCTACTGGCAATGTTGTTACTATTGGAATCGTTGGTGCCAAGGAATTTGCTAGGGTGGAGGTTACTGCTGTGGAAACTATAGGTATTACAGTATTAGGAGTGGTGGCTAGCTCACTCTACTTGGACTGTATCAAATTCTCCAATTCTTTCTCAGTTTCATTTAATTGATCATTCAACTTAAGGACTAGGTCCATAAGTTCTTCCTCCTTACTGTTTTTCTAAAATTTCAGCGTTTGAGGATGGTGAAGAGGAGGAATCTTGAGCTGCTTCTTTAGTGAAACTATGTCATCATTTTTATTCTTTATCAATTTCTTTGCTACTTTGACATCCTTGGGATCATGTCCCGGTTCTATGACCAAGTCTTCCAAAGTCTTTATTCTGGTGTCTTTGGCCTAAGAAGAGGCCTTTTCCAATTGAAGTTGTGCAGATGTGTTATTCAATGAGTTCTGTAGTTGATGAGTTGTGATTGCTTTGTTGGTCAACGTGGAGTAGACCATTTCACCTGTTTGCTTACGGAGATCTTTTTGGTCAATAGGATGAATATCCTTTGCCAAAACTTCAAAATCAATTTTCAAATAGTCATCCATTGATCTTGGTTGTTGCATAGTTGGCTTAAGAAAGCTCTTCTACATCTTTCCTTCCTTTACGTCAAAGGCTGACATTAGCCTTGTTTGGTTCGTTGGAGCCAGTTTGAGATAATGAGCATAGGTTTGAGCCTTTAGTTTTTAATTCCTTGCCTTGATTTCTTTGTACTTGTCTTTGATATCCTAACTCTGACCAGAAGGAGCCTTGAAGGAAGATACCTCTGTGTTTTGTTGCCTTTCTAATACCTGGAACTGTGAGGTAGATGGTGTACCTCCTGAAGGGATAATATGCACATTATCAGTTCTTTCTATCATTGTGTTGCCTACTATTTCCTCGGTGTATCCTTGTTCAGAAAATGGGTTTAACCTTTGCCTCTTAGCATAGGTTTGATTAATAGGTATGGTGGAAGGACTAACCTCCTCTCTATCTCTTTTTGGATTTTTCCCCTCATTTAGAGGAGTCTGCAAAATGGGGGGATTGCTCATATTTGTTTTGTTTGATTGAGCTCCTCTGGAATCTCAAGTAGCTTTGAATCTTCTACTCCTCTGATGATCCTAGTTGGCCTGATGGCCGTGCTTGCTCCGAAGTCTGTCCACTATGTTCCTGTGATTTCCTTTGAGACTGAGTTTCTCCAAGCACCTATACAAATAAATCTTCATCAAGCCTCCTATCTAAATCCATCAATACATTGTTAATGGCAACCTCTGTACTATCTTGATCTACTAATGTGTTTTCCACCCATTCAGTTTGATTGGCATACTGTTCAATTTCTAGGATCTTATGGTGGATGTAAGGAGATAGCTTATTTTTCTGTCTCCTATTACAAATAAAGCTATAGGGATCATAGGTCCACATGAAACTCTATTTTAATTTCAACCTTTGGAGGATTTCATCTGCCTCCTTTCCTACTTCTCTACTGTTACAAATGAAAGGGCCAAGATGGTCTTTTGTTCTTAGTTAGGCCTTTTTCTTGGTTCTAACAAAATGCACCTCATCATAACTGATTATTTGTTTGTAGTACTCCAGAGAAAATAATATCATGGGGAGGTAATTTGGCATTTTGTAAGGTGGTAACTCACATCCATAGATTTTGATTTCTATATGGTTTTGGTACAAGTACCAATCCCCTACTTTGTATTGCTTTGACAATTGTAGAATCCTCCTGATCTCTACACTGATTCTAAGAGGAGGGCTTCCTAGCTATATGGTAGCCACTGGGTGTACAAATAGATCAATGAAATCTGTATATGGGTAGGGAGAATTAGACCTGTGGAACAAAGGGATACAGAAGATGACAGATCTAGGATTCCATTTGGTGTCAAGTTTTTGGACAGAGAAGGGAAACTTATCAATCTGATAGTAAAGAAATAAATGGTATAAGACTGATGAATATTTGAACACTCTTTCATTTTCCAATCTCAGAAACTGATCATGCATCTTATCTGAGATGGATTTTGCATAATCAAATTTGACTACAGGAGGCTGGCCAGGGGTAAAAATATACATGTAGGAAAAAATGATATCATCTACATATTAACTAGTGGTAAAATCTAAAATGAATGATATCATTGATGTGATATCTTTGCCTAGACCAGAAAAGAAGGATGACATGTAACGAGGAGGGTCTTTTGGCATGTTTTTTCTTTAGCAATGAAAGTCTGGAGGATTTGAGTACTTATGGAGCTAGATAGCTTGGAGAATCTGTCAAGCAAGTCAGCAATTGTAAGGGGGGTGAGGTTTTCACTAGGTTGTAACTGTAAAATCTCATTTATGGATTCTGCAGAGATAATGAATAAGATTTTCTGATCTGGGGACATTATAGCTCTCATGATAGGGTCATAGTTTGCATGACAATAGTGAACAATCTCCAGGAAGCCATGGACACTGGGGAATTGATATTTGGGCAGGTTTGATTCCTAGAGGCCTGTCTTATTTGCATGGTTCAAGTAGTTATCTCGGTGTCTTCAATGCAATTTACAAGGGGATTCGTCAAAGATGAGGTCTTTAATATGAAAATCTTTGTCAGTGAGGGGAGGATGGTCTAAATCTCTGTGGGGATTCGTAACTGACATGATATTCAAAGAAATTGGGGTGTCCATCCTTGGTTCTTGTGGATTCAAGGACGGAGGAAAAGAATTTCATGGAAATATGAGAAAATTGGATTATCACAGAGTATCTCAGGACTATCAGAAAACTTAATTTGCCAAATTACTTAATTTTTAAAGCAATTTAGCTCAGGTTTGGATGAAAACAAGATTTCTCAGTCGAAAATAGGGTAAATACCTAGTTTCGGTTGTCTGAATGGATTAATGGTACTAGTGCACTATTTGTAGGGAGCGCACAGGTTTGCAATGGTAATCCGGAGCTCAACGGGTGAGGAAGGTTGATAGTTGGTAGCGAGTTAACAATTTGAACGTACTCTGTGTTTGCATGGAGAATAAAAGGTTTTTTCCTTTTTTTCTTGGTAAAAAACAAAAATAATGAGTATTTTTGGTTTATCTGCAAAGTCAATGATTTTGGTGGGTATAATAAAAAAGCAACAGTTGGCGGCAACTGATGGAGGTGACGTTTTGTCGTGTAGTGAAGGTGGTAAGCGGAATCTATTGCACCACGTTTGGCGAATTGGCGATATTGGGAGAGGTCCGCCCGATGCCATTCATCGGGCGACACATAGCAGCAGGGTGGACAGTAAAACCGCTCACATCAGGTGGGTAAAGGTTAGCATCGGAGGCCGCCTGATATGAGCGACAACCGTTAGGTTTGAAGGGGTCAAACTGTACAGTGATCGGGATGTGATTTGGTCGGGGAATTAATGGAGGGGCCCAATGAGATTTTAATTTTGGGTTAGGGTGACTTAATGACTTTGGGGGTGAGTTGATTGGAGGAAGGTTATTAATCAATCATAGTTTGATCAATTAATCCCTTTTTGTATGGTGGAGGGTTATGGTTCTTAATTAGTCATGGATCAATTAATTAATCCATTTAATTTATTTACTTAATATGGTTTATATTCAAAACCATTAGGCGGGATATTTAACATTTGGGATTTTAATTAAATATATGGGAAAGGGGTTTATTTTTCGAGAGTTAAATATAATAAAAGTTAAAGTTAATATGAAATGGAAATGGGAACAAATTGCGCTAAGTATAATGTCTGACACATTTGTTCACACATTTAAATTTTCACATTATAACTTAGGCATAACGCCTTTTGTGGGTTTTTATGTAAACAAAGGGGGTTTTAGGTAAGGTTTATTACTTTCCCTAGGTAAATGGTAATTTCACCTTAGAAAAAGGGATTTTTAGGTGAGATGAATGTTTATGGAGGGAGTGAATGTTTGTAAAGGGGTTGTGGTACTTAAACCTTATAAGTTATTGGGCTGAGGGTGCAGTCCCTCTAGAAGTCAGAGAAATGCTCTGAGCCCCTTTAACTTTAAGGTTTTAGGTACCTTTGTCATTGCTTATGGGAAATTAGCTTATTTTTATATCTCCTATTACAAATAAAGTTGTAGGGATCATAGGTCCACATGAAACTCTATTTTAATTTTGTAGGTTTTAACCCCGTACAGAAATTACCTGCATACGAATTCTAAATCATAGGAAAAATTAAAAATGCGAGAGCATAACACATAAAACACATACACAGAGATTTCCCACTGGATCCCAAAACCAGGACTACCAGCTTGATTTTTCATTACGTTCCTTCCAATGTTACAATACATATTTATACATGTCGAAGCATCCAATACCATGGACCGAAAAACCATCGCGTCCAAAACCATGGACTGAAAACCATCTCGTCCAAAAAAAATGTGCGAAAATCATGCACAAAACCATAGGTGGGTCCGCCAAACCTAACATAGGGTCCAAAACCAAAATTTTCTGGGGCACTGCCCCTGACCCCATAAAGTGGGGTTACGGGTACCTCTCAAACCCCCTGTTAACTATGTGGAAAGAATATAACACAACCCAACAATCTCCCACTTGTTGTTTTCTTTCCACAGGGGGCCACAGGAGAGCTTAGTCATTTTTCCAGCCCTCAAACGCCCATTGTTTCTCTACACCAAGAGAACTTCTTAGAGCTCACAGATTTTGTCAATGCATCTGCAGTATTCTTCAAAGTGTCCACCTTTACCAGCAACACCTTTTTGTCTTCTATCATATCCCTCACAAAGTGATACTGAACATCAATGTGCTTTGTCTTTGAACGATAAGCAGGGTTCTTTGCCGAGAAAATTGCACTTTGGCTGTCACAGTCTATCCTTATAGCTCCCTGTACTAACCCCATACTTGAACACAATCTCTGCAACCATACTGCTTCCTTGCTTGCATGAGTGGCTGCCATGTATTCTACCTCTGTAGTTGATAGTGCCACTACAGATTGTTTCTTACTCATCCAACTGACGGCACCTCCAAATAGGTTAAACACATACCCACTTGTAGATCTTCTCTGATCCAGATCTCCAGCCCAGTCTGCATCAACAAAGACACGGATATCTAACACTTTGTCCAATCCTGGTCTTCCTTGGTAGCACAAACCATAATCACTAGTGCCACGCAAATACCTGAAAACCCGCTTCACTGTTGTCCAGTGGTCCTTCCCTGGTTTTGAATTAAACCTACTCAATACTCCCACTGCATGTGCAATGTCTGGTCTAGTACAGACCATTGCATACATCAAGCTACCGACTACACTTGCATATGGAACACGGACATGTCCTCTTCCTCTTCTTGTGTCTTAGGACACTGTTCAGCAGATAACCTCACACCTACAGGAATAGGAACCTTCACCGGTTTACTATCCTGCATATTAAACCTCTGCAATATTGTCTCGACATACTTCCTCTGGTTTAACCAGAGCTTCCTCTTTGCCCGATCTCTTAATTTCCATGCCCAAAATATAGTTTGCAGCACCGAGATCTTTCATGTCGAATTTGGAGGACAATTGGGTCTTCAAATCCTGGATAATTTCTTTGTCATTTCCAACCAACAACATATCATCCACATACAAGACCAGATAAATAAACGGTCACCAATTAATTTAAAATACACACAATGATCTGCTTTGCTTCTGGTGAAGCCAAGTCCCCGTATAAATGTATCAAATTTCTGATACCACATCCTTGGTGACTGTTTTAACCCAAATACAGAGACTTCTTTAACTTGCATACCAGTTCTTTCTTACCCTTCACCGCAAAGCCTTCAGGTTGCTTCATGTAGATTTCCTCTTCCAAATCC
>APFE031696808.1:2865-23077 GCA_000404065.3 Pinus taeda
TTCTTGTTCCATCTAGCAGGTTCCTTTCCTTTATCCTTATAAGGACATTTTGCAGCATAATGACCCACTCTTCCACAATCAAAGCATTTAAAAGGTAACTTACCTATGAACCTTCCAGAACCCCTTTGAAGATTTCTAACAAAATTTGATTCTTCTTCTTCTTCTTCTGGTACGTGACTTGCTTCATAATAATCTCTTTTGCCTAACGCCTTGAAAGCAGCTTCTCTTCTATCTGATGGACCTCCCTTTCTCATTTCATAAGCAGTTAGAATTCCATGTAGCTGAGACATAGTAAGAATTCGTAGATTTCCCTTTTCTTCTATTGCAGATACTTTAGATTCAAACTTGGGGGACAATGATCTTAGAACCTTTTCAACCACAATAGCCTCTTTTATTTCTTCACCCAAATTTTTCATACAATTACAACTTCATCTACCCGAAGAAAATAGTTAGCCACACTTTCATCATTATACATCTTGAGAGTCTCATACTGAATCCTGAGAGTTTGAAGTTTGGCACGCTTTACCTGTTCATCTCCTTTATAGCTTGTGACAATTTTGTCCCATATCTCTTTTGCGGATCTATAGTGCATTACCTTCATGAATTCCGATTGGGATATACATCCAAATAGGGTACTGACTGCTTTTGCATTTGTTTCATACTTCTTTTTCTCGTCTGCATCTGTAGGAGTAGTTGAAGGAAAAGCATAGCCTGTCTCTACAATGTTCCAGACTTCTGTACCAAGAGATTGAAGATAGGCAGTAATCTTTACCTTCCAATAATTGAAGTTTGTCCCATCAAACACCGGTGGCCTGATTGATGCTTCTCTCTCGTAGTTGCTCATGATGAACGATCTACCTTCAAGCGAAAGCTTCTTCAGAAGGACCTTCTCTGATACCAATTGTTGAAAATAATACTGAGAGGGGGGGTGAATCAGTATTATCTAGTTCTTTTAACAAATCTTCCTTATTTACACTTTGAATTATTTTTCATATCAGTACCATAAATAATGAGCAAGAAAAACAGACAGTCACATCAAAGAACACCAGATATAAGGTGGAAACCCAATGTGGGTGAAAACCACCTGCTGCAATATGTCTCTATCTTCTTTCAAATTAGAAACTCCTTTTACAATGGTCTTGTACTGGTGCAGTCCTTTACCAGTACGCAGGCTGCAACCTGCAGAGAGCTACAACTCTCTCTCGTTTTCCAGTCTCTCCTGAAGGGAGCTACAACCCCCTACTTCTTTTATTTCAAGGACCACTTTTCATAAATTTTCAAACTGGATCCATAAACATCAAATGATCATCCAGTACCAGTAATTCACCCAGATAACCAAATCCACAATAACAGTAAACTAAACCCAGAACACCTTATCAAAAAAAAAAATCAGTCAACAAAAGATCTTAAGACAGATACGCAATTTCCTTTTCTCTGGCCTTCGTCGCTACGCACTTCACCTTCTGTGGCGCCGCGCACCTCCGCAGCTGCGCCTTCTGTGGCGCCTCCGCACTACGCCTTCGGTGGCACCTCTGTGGCGTCTCCTGTGGTGCCTCCGCACTGCGCCTTCTGTGGCGTCTCCGCACTGCGCCTTCTGTGGCATCTCCGCACTGCACCTTCTGTGACATCTCCGCACTGCGCCTTCTGTGGCACCTTCGCACTGCGCCTTCTGTGGCACCTCTGCACTGCACCTTATGTGGCGCCTCTGTGGCGTCTCTGCACTGCGCCTTCTGTGGCGCCTCTGTGGCGTCTCCGCACTGCGCCTTCGCACTGCGCCTTCTGTGGCACCTTTGTGGCATCTCCGCATTGCGCCTTTTGTGGCGTCTCCGCACTGCGCCTTTTGTGGCGCCTTCACACTGCGCCTTCTGTGGCGCCTCCGCACTGCGCCTTCTATGGCGCCTCTGTGGCGTCTCCGCACTGCGCCTTCTATGGTGCCTCTGTGGCGTCTCCGCACTGCGCCTTCTGTGGTGCCTTCGCACTGCGCCTTCTGTGGCGCCTCCGCACTGCGCCTTCTGTGGCGTCTTCGCACTGCGCCTTCGCACTTCCGCAGCTGTAGCGCTCGAGAGATCACCCTTCACAGATTCGATTTCCACTTCACTTTCATATAGACCGAGCTTTTGAAACAATAACCCAATATTTCAGATCTTAATATATTCAACCCAAAAGCATTCCCAAGCCAAATGATCTCCTTTGCTTTATATAGGCAAGCTCTTCCTCAAATCATGGACCAATACCACGGGCCAAAACCATAGGATCAAAAACTGTGGGACTAATACCATGAACCAACCATGAAAGTGCGTGAACTTTTCTCTACATGAAATAAACTTTTCTTTGCATAAAATTCTGTGAACCTTTCTCTACATGAAGTAAACTTTTCTCTGCATAAAATTCCGTGAACTTGAAAATAACTTTGCTGCACTATAATTGATCATCTGAGTGACTTGCCATCAAGGACAACACTTGTCTCATAATGCCAACAAGAGATGTCCTACCCTGCTTATGCTATGGAAATTTGGGAAATCAACCTAAGGTCTCAGAGAGTACTCCTCGATAACCAACCTCCATCTCCACCTAGGGAGAGTGAGGAGGAAAGAGGGGAGAGTATGCCTAGAGTGAATCCACCATCCTTTCCTAAAATATTAACTCATCCAGTGCCGCCTATGCCAGAAGAGAATGATCTTCCAAGTGAATTAAAAAATCTATGTGTCAGAATTCCACTTCTCCAATCCTTTGGAGATGTACCTATTTACAAAAAATTGATTAAAGAGAAGTGTTCCAAACATCTAGGGAGGTGAAAAAGAGACAACCCTACCACTATTCTCATTTGCAACTATCTGACTTAATGCTTTGGCAGGTAATTTCCCCAAAGTATTTAGACCCTCGAATACTTGTAGTAGATGTACACATCAGTGCCACCATTGTCACACACACCTTGCTTTATCTTGGGGCTGCCTATAATGTAATGAATAAGGACACCATGCTCAAGCTAAATCTATAGGGTCGATTAAGAAATACCACAACAGTCTTGCATCTTGTAGACGATTCCATAGTGGCCCCTAAGGGGATTGTTGAGGATGTGATGGTCTCCATTGACTACTCGGAGTACCCTGCAGACTTTCTAGTTCTCCATCCTAAGGCAAATCTTAATGGTTATCCTCTCATACTTGGGAGGCCTTGGTTATCCACCACCAATGCCTACACCAACTCGAGGGCTAGAAATATGACTATGAAAGATGAGCATCTATTCAAGTAGTTGTCTTGTACCCTCCTACTTAGCCATATTTAAAATATGATTTACCTTTATGAATAGAAGTGGAGGAAGAAGATGAAGTCTACTCAGCCCAACTCTATACCCTAGAAACTACCATGGGAGGAGGACAACTCGATGAAGATGATTTGATTGAACACATACTCCAAAATCAGACTCCTAGCACCTTGTCCTTGAGGAATTAGTAAAGGAAACCAAGAGAAACCATAAGACTTATCTATTCTTAGATGATTACAACCCTACTCGTGTTAAGACAATAGAATTTGCCCATAAAATAACTTTGAAAATCAACACCTCCCTTTATGTACACCAAGAATAAGAGTTGTGCAACATGCTAATGGAACATATAGATACCTTTGCGTGGAGTTACAAATAAATTAAAGGAGTGCATACCTCGTTGTGTACACACCACATTTATATCAAATAAGGTTGCAAATGAGTCCAACAATGCCAAATGAGAATGAATCTAGCTCTTAAGGATATATTCAAGGAAGAACTCCAAACGTTGTTGGATGCAGGATTCATTTACCCAATCTCCGAAAGTGAGTGGGTTTCTCCTTATGACAAATATATATGCAACTATCTATGGATTTCTTACATGATGTGTCATCTTACATGTTCATTGTTTAATGTTTCTTGACTTATTAAGTATGCTTAATTACAAATTGTATATTATCACCTTTTTCCTTTGTTGTTGTTTACTTGTTTCGGGTGTTTGAAGAAGGAAATGAGAAATAGCCGGAGCAAGCAAGAAATTAGATCACCAAACAGGATAATTGTATTAAGAGGTAGTCCCTCTTAATTGGTTCTAATGAAAGGAAATCTTCCATATAATGTATCAGTTGTGGCTAGACCCATTATTGGGCTAAAGGAATTGTTTGTGTCCACACTCATAATTTTACTTCACCACACCCCCTTAGTCACAACTTCTTCAATTCCAACCATAAGTCGAAGTTTAGTAAACTTCACCTCTATGAGAGCCTTTGCAAAAATGTCTGAAACCTCATCATCGGTTGCCCAATATTTCACTTCAAGAACATGGTCATGAATGATATTTCTAATGAAGGGTATGTGTAGTTCAATGTATTTTCTAGGAAAACAAAGCAAAGTACGCACGTCATAGAGATCCAGTGTTCTGTATTGGATTTTCTTGATATATCTAGCATAACAATATCCAACTGCACTCGAAGACACTAACATAATAAAATAATAAAAATGTTTATATAACATAGCATTACAAATTACCTTTTACCCTAATTTTATTTTAATCATTAATTCTTTCTAATCTTCTTTGGAATTTTATTTTATCAATTAAATTAATTTTTTTATTAATTTAATTTTAATGAGTGAAAAAGTTTATAGCCAACATTTTATTCAAAACTTGACTCTAAAATAACTCTGAACCCATAAAATATTAAAATGGATATAAAATATAAACAAAATCAAATTTAGAAAAATAAATAATAAAATATAATATTTTTACTTTAAAATTTAAAGAAACCTTAGCAGAATTTATCCACAACATATATATAGTGTTATTCTTCTCTGATGAGCCTCTATTTTCCTATCTGCATTAAAATCAAAATAACAGATAATGTCAAGTCAATCACTTGCAAGGCAAATTCATAGATCTATCAGGAATCATTGCTTTGGTGAGTCATGCCAGTGGGACTAACTGCATGACTTGATTCTGCAACACATTCTCTCTTGCCTATACATCTTGAACTGGATCTCAAAAACCTCAATAAAGTATTGCTAAAATACAATTACCCTCTCCCCAAGAAGGATCACATTTTACAGAGAGTAGTTGGATCAACTAGAATCTCATTGTTAGATGAGTTTTCTCGTTATAATCAAATCTTAGTTCATCCTTATGACAAACCCAAGACTACCTTTACTAGTTCAAAACAGAGGGACCATTGCTTCCTATTGGAGGAGTAATGATGCAGGTGGATATTCGGTCACCCGCCTAATCCACTTAGGCTCCCATCATTGTTTCTTTCAGTTTTTGGTTTTCTTATTTGTAGCACAATTTACTAGTTGTGCTAGTTTTTTGGGTCTTGAACTTCCGAAGGCTTTTTGAGGCCGTAAACAACATGGTTTGGGAAAACTAGGACCAACATGGGTTGTATGTGGATGTTGTTCATTCAAAAGTTGTATTCCTTGGACATTTCTTTCGAACGAGGTATTTTGGGCATCGAACGAATATCGTATGCCAAAGTTACCACCCCTAGAAGTTGATGTAGCAATTTACCCAAATGGGGCCCATAGTTTGGCGCTTGATCTCCTAGGATTAGATTTTTGGATGTTTAGGGTTTTCCATTATTTCTTAATAATAAATATGCCTTTGAGGCTCATTGTAACATAGTTCAGAGGCATTCATCCACCACATCCCTTCTCAAAGATAAGCTACCATCACCCGAGCTAGTCTTATTTCCATTCTCTTTGTAAGAATACTTCAATATTTGATATCAACCAAAAAAAGTGTTATTTTCGCTGCATATCTGTATTTATGGTTATATTTTTAATTTGTTGAATTCTTGTTTAAATATGGATCATGCAGAGTCAGAAAGAAAATGATATGCAGATAAAGGGGAACTATTGTATTTCGTCCTTAAAACATTGCATGCTTTGCATGGAGCACCATTGTGAAAACCTTTCCCAATCTCCCATTTCACCTCATAAAACTCTCCCTTTCTCCGATCTCCACTATAGGAGAAGAGAGGCGATGGAGATCAAAAAATGAGGAAATGGAAAAATGAAGGAGGAAGGTGTGCCCAATGGTCTCCCCTATGCAGGCTGTAAATTTTTAAGGAAGAAGTGTGATAGTTTTTTTTTAGTCGCAAAAATTTTTACCTCTTAGTAGCTCATTTTGAACAAAATCTTATGATCTTTCAATTTCTTTAAGCTCGCGTTGTGTATCCAACATTGTAATATCTTTTATTTTCAAAAACGTAGACATGAGAATGAAGATTCATCATTGAAGGAGGAAAGGCATGAAATAAAAATATATATTTGGAATATTTCTCAATTTGTTCATCTTATCCTTGCTGAGGGCCATGCTAATTTTCTTTATATCTTTCAAATTTTATCTGATGTCTCCCAAAAAACCAAATAAAAATCTATATATATATACATAAAAATTATCTTGATTGCCACCGAGATTTTGGATATATGATGTTTCTTAATTGTCGGCAGTCCACTGCAAGAATTTTGAAATGAACGCATTGTTTCTTCTGTCGTGGGATAGAATCTGGTGTGGAGAAGGACTCGGGAAAAGACAAATTATTTAATTTTAATATGGTTAGGATTGGTAGATATTTTAAATATATATATGTATAAGGAAAAGAAGCTAACAAGTATCATATATTGATAAAAAGGTGTTTATATATATCTTGAATGTTTATAATATGAAACAAAGAGTTGTAATCACATAGTTTTGCATTTTGCAGAAAATATAAATATTGCATGAGATCTGAGTTGCATGAAGAATATTGTCCACATGAGATATTTGAAAATAAACTAAAATATAGTATTTACCTATCATCTAATATCAACATTAAAGATAAAAAATATATGTTAATTAAATTCAATAGGTCAAGGTATAGCCAATTCTTTCTAAAGCATCCTCAAAGTAAAGAAATATTTGATAATACATAGGCCATTAGGTTTTGTCACTTGTAGGTGTTGTTATCACTCAAAATTTTCTCTAGAAGCTATAAGAATAAATAAAATGATCGAGGTAACCACAAACGAACTTTTAGGCTTAGGCTCTAGCCAACCTAAGTCCAAAGAGGGTTCCTTCTATATGATTTAGCTTTGTTCGCTCGGATATTAGGCTAGTTCTTAAGGTTTAGGGGGTCTTTGATTTGTATTGAAGGTTGGGTGGTGGGGTTCTTGAAACACATGGATAGAATGATGTCTCTAGGCCATTGGGCATATGGAGTCAAAATAAGGGCAACAGAACTAGATTAACCCACTAAAGGGAATGTTCAGAGCAGAAGATAGCAAAGTAGAGTGCAGGTCTTTAGGCCAGAGGGATGGAAGAGGTTTTAACCAGGGTTAAAGAGAAATTAAGAATTCTTGAACCAGGATTGAAATGAAGAAGACGGGGGTAATCACACACAAAGGGAAATTAAGAATCCTTTGTTATATATTAAGAATCCTTTGGAATACAATTAAGAATCCTTTGTGAGTTCCGCATCGGTGAGTGGCTTGGGAAGGTGAGCTTCATAGTTTAATGTCTGTATTAAACTGGAAGATATAAATAAAGAGAAGTATTATGAAATTATCATGTATTTAGTTGAAATGCCACAACTATTTACGTTTATTGTTTAAAAAATGATTGTGTGCAACTTTTTACTCATGCCACAATCCATGGTAATCAAACTATTTAATCTTGTTTATTCCATGCTTTGAATTTCATGTTTATAGATTAGAGAACCAAATATGACCAAAGAGTTTAATCTTGGCAGATCATAGTTAGGTAGCGAAAATAAAAGGAGTTCACAAGCTTAATATGAGCCCTTGGATAATATAATGTTAGAATTAGATAGTTTGCTCTATGAAAGAAAAATAGATGAATAAGGGTTTTCTAGCCTAGACACACCCAAAGAAATGAAGAAAATATGTTAGAGGTAAGAAATGGGTAAGTGGAAGAAATTTTGTTGAACTACAAAGTTACTTGGATCAAAGAACATGCATCATGATTACATACATATTTCAACATGTATGGTCAACTATGAATGAAAAACCAAATATTGTATTTTAGTAATACTTTATTGAGGTTTTTGAGATGCATAAAGAAAATAAATTTCTTTAACAAAAAGTATGAGTACTATGAAAAGCATAAAAACATTAATAAAATTTGTTGCAAGAATATGTAACTAGTATTCCATGAATCGCTTAGTGACAGGAGACTGAAAATTCATTTTTTAAAGTATCCCACTTATGACAAAGAGATGTATTCTATTGTACAAGCCTTCAAAATGTTTCACAACATTTCTCTAACTTTTGGAGGGACAAACCCTCAGCTTAATGACTTATGGACTCAAGTACTAAAATCCCCTTCATAAAAATAATTCCCCCTTCATGAAATTCATCTCCCCTCATTACCCTAAGAAAACCCCCTTTTGTAAGGCTTAAACTCAATCTACCTAGGAAAAGAGAATACCCCCCCATATAAACCCCTTTCCTCTTAAAAACCCACTAAAAGTATTTTTATCTTAATTATGAAGCTAAATGCGCAATCATGTGCCTTTTACCCTTTTGACATAGGAGAAATACCATTCCGCTCATTTCATATTAATTACTAATTTTATTATATAAACCCCTATATAACCATTTTTCCATAATAAACTAAATCCCTATATAAAATAACCCAACCCTTTGTTTTAAATAAACACTATAGAAATCACCCGTATCGAGATACAATTCTACTTACTTTACCTAATTTCTGTAAACCTAAGTTGATTGTGACATTAACCTCACCCGATTCCCTAATCGCACAATTAAACCTCACCGAGCTTCCAAATCCTTCATTAAGCCTGACCGGATCACTTTAAACTTGCGATTAATCCCTAAACTAATCCCAAACTGCCATGATTAAACCCCTGGGTCCCCCATCAACTCTCATTCATTTCCGACTGTCATTAGATCAAAATCGCTTAGATTCAACAACCCAAAGCCATATCAGTTGCACCCAATGGACTTCCTTTACCCACCTAGTAAGGCAGTTTTCCCCCAACCCGCTATGGCTACGTGACAAGCCACGACGTAGATCACGTGAACACTCTTCCAAACTGCCCGTGGCATAAAATAGGCATGACGGGTTCTAAAAAATGCCTCCCTACCGATCCGAAAAACTGCTTATCCTTCATAAATATGAATTTTGCACCATATTTGAAAATTTGCCAATTAAATTTTTAAACCTTGGAAACCCATGTTTTCTCACCTTTCAGCAATTTTGCAGTGTAAACCCATAAAACAGTGCAAGACCTAGAGAGCCACAAATCTCTCTTGTTGTGGTTGGGGGTGGCCAATCATGAATGACATGGATCCTGTCTAGATCCACATGCACCCTCTATTCATCAATAATGTATCCCAAATATTGAACCTAAGTCATGCCAAAAGTGAATTTCTCCAAATTGGCACATAGCTTATGTTGCCATGGTCTTTAGAGAACCTCTTGGATGCAGTGGAGGTGCTCTTCCCAACTCTGGATAAATATCAGGATGTCATCCATGTATATCACTACAAATGGGTTGGTGAATGGCCAAAATATGTCATCCATCAACCTCGTGAAGGTTGCAGGAGAATTCGCCAACTGAAAAGGCATAGCAAGCCATATGAAGGCAGTCTTCCCCACATCAAAGTGCTCGATTGGTACCTTGTGACATCCAGAATTCCAGTCCATCTTGTTGAAATATTTTCAACCATGAGTTGCTGCAAAACGTCATCAATATGTGGGATCGGGTACCTATTGAGGAAAATGAATGGGAAATGAATAGGTCGTCAATTAATAGAATCGAGTACCTATTCTGAACAATGATCTTGTTCAACACCCGATAGTCAATACAGAGTCTCCAAGTCCCATGCTTCTTTTGTAACAACACAACCGGGCTACCATAGGGCGATGAAATTGTCCAGATGTGACCATTCTATAGCAGCTCCTGAATATGAAGAGAAAAGATATTAAAACTCTCGAGGAGGCAATTTTCTGTAGTTGATATACTTGTAGATCATTATGATGAAGATACTAGAGAGAAGAAAAAGAAGTCCAAAAATCTGAAAGAGAAGTGTAGAAAGGAGGATAGTGAAAAAGTAGGTGGCAAACTGAAGGTCAAGAAACCTCTAAAATGTTAGTTGTGCATGGGGGATCAAGTGGTGAAGGATTTTCCTTCAAGACTGACAATGAAAAATCTTACACAATCTTATGGGAATAAGAAGGAAGAACTAGCGATTGAGATGATGGAGATATTGGGTGTTGTAGTAGCATGAAGGTTTTCCCAAAGTGTGATGTGAGAGGAATAACTTGGAGTATGTGGATATGAAGATTGGGTAGGGAACATTATTCACCATGATGAAAAATGGTGCATCCCATAACATCATTAGAGAGGAGGCAGCAAGGAAATTTAGTTTGAGACTTGTTGCAAGTCAAGCTTATCTCAAGCCAGGGAAGTCCACTGGATTAAGTTATTTGTACCACAGAAAATGTGGAGTTCTGCATCGGTGAGTGGCTTGGGAAGGTGAGATTCATAGTTTAATGTCTGTATTAAACTGAAAGATATAAATAAAGAGAAGTATTATGAAATTATCATGTATTTAGTTCAAATGCCACTACTATTTACATTTATTGTTTAAAAAATGATTGTGTGCAACTTTTTACTCATGCCACAATCCATGGTAATCAAACTATTTAATCTTGGTTATTCCATGCTTTGAATTTCATGTTTATGGATTAGAGAATCAAATATGACCAAAGAGTTTAATCTTGGCAGATCATAGTTAGGTAGCGAAAATAAAAGAAGTTCATAAGCTTAATATGAGCCCTTGGATAATATAATGTTAGAATTAGATAGTTTTCTCTATGAAAGAAAAATAGATGAATAAGGGTTTTCTAGCCTAGACACACCCAAAGAAATGAAGAAAATATGTTAGAGGTAAGAAATGGGTAAGTGGAAGAAATGTTGTTGAACTACAAAGTTACTTGGATCAAAGAACATGCATCATGCTTACATACATATTTCAACATGTATGGTCAACTATGAATGAAAAAGCAAAAGGGTATGTGTAGTTCAATGTATTTTCCCAAAGTGTGATGTGAGAGGAATAACTTGGAGTATGTGGATATGAAGATTGGGTAGGGAACATTGTTCACCATGATGAAAAATGATGCATCCCATAACATCATTAGAGAGGAGGCAGCAAGGAAATTTAGTTTGGGACTTGTTGCAAGTCAAGCTTATCTCAAGCCATGGAAGTCCACTAGATTAAGTTATTTGTACCACAGAAAATGTGGAGTTCCGCATCGGTGAGTGGCTTGGGAAGGTGAGCTTCATAGTTTAATGTCTGTATTAAACTTAAACATATAAATAAAGAGAAGTATTATGAAATTATCATGTATTTAGTTCAAATGCTGCTACTATTTACATTTATTGTTTAAAAAATGATTGTGTGCAACTTTTTACTCATGCCACAATCCATGGGAATCAAACTATTTAATCTTGGTTATTCCGTGCTTTGAATTTCATGTTTATAGATTAGAGAATCAAATATGACCAAAGAATTTAATCTTGGGAGATCATAGTTAGGTAGCGAAAATGAAAGGAGTTCATAAGCTTAATATGAGCCCTTGGATAATATAATGTTAGAATTAGATAGTTTGCTCTATGAAAGAAAAATAGATGAATACGGGTTTTCTAGCCTAGACACACCCAAAGAAATGAAGAAAATATGTTAGAGGTAAGAAATGGGTAAGTGGAAGAAATGTTGTTGAACTACAAAGTTACTTGGATCAAAGAACATGCATCATGCTTACATACATATTTCAACATGTATGGCCATGGCAGTGTTGTAGTGAACTGCATGACAGTGCGAGGTGTATGAATCATGTTTAGCATTCGGGAGGAAGGTGTCGAGTCGGTGCATGTCGGTAGCATGGTGCACAATTGCTGCACAAATTTTGCAGGTTTATGCAAGCTGGTTCACAGGCCATACGACATTATAAAACATTGAAATTTTGTAAAATATAATTGTAGAACTATTTATTTAGTGGGAAAACTTATTTTGGGAGTTTCCCCTCCCATTTCTGATATGTGTGCTGAGCCCGAGTATTGCAACAAGAGTGTTGTTACTCCCAATGCTACCAACTTAAATTATCATCTCGAGGTTCATACAAAAGGTGTATGCACTATATGTGCAGCATTCAGTGTGTCCTAGTTTCATTGATTTGATGTAATGGAGTGAATTTCATCAAATCAAAGGCTAAACTAATTGTAGAAATGGAGATGTTACCTTGAAAAGAAACTAATGCTAAGCAAGAACAACAATTTCTAATTGAAATCCTAAGAGCTTGAATTCAAATAAATAGGCCTAATCTATTTTGTAAAAAGACATGTTGCCATTGGTGTTTATTCTTCCTCAATCATGGATTTAGAGACAAGGCATAATGATTCAAGACCAAAAGAAAAAAACAAAGGTTTTGGAGAAAATATGGACAAGTTTAATCATGCTACAAGAATACTATAAAGTTTTCTATAGGTGAAAAAAATTGCTACACATGAAACATAATTTCTAGATGAGGAGATGATTCACTCACTCACCAAGTAAATCAAATGAAAATGAGATGGGACATTTTTGTTATTAAGTAGCATATATTATGACTCCATTCAAGTGGAATCACTCCAAAATAACCATGTTAACATCTGTTGAAAAATAGTAGAAAATTACTACACTAAAATCTAGAAATTTAAGAACTAGTGAGCGAGTTTAACTACTAAATGTTTAACCTAATTAACTTAAAATGAATTGGGGTTAATTTTTTTGTTAACTTGAATTATTTTATGACCTAATGAAAGTGGAATGAACTAAATTTAATCTCATTAACATGTTGTAGAAAACAACAGAGAATTACTACTTTTTGCTACAAGGGACTTCATAAATTCTAGATTTGTGAACTAGTAAACCAATCCAAGTAGATCAATGACGAATATGAATTTTAAAAGATATTCTAAGGATGCATAATTCCAGTGAATCTATAAATAACCTACAAAATAATTTAGTTCAATTATTTAATGCACTTGTACAGTGAAAGAAGCATCAATACTAAATACAGAAATAGGAAAAACAATAATAAGAGATGCATGCACATAAGAAGTGAGAAGAAGAAAGAAAAATTGTACAAAAGGCTTTGAGGCTCCCAGAATGACGAAGCCCATGGATACTCAGAGTCATAGGAAGGAGAAAACTTTCTAGAAACTGAAAATGGCACCAAACTTCAATATTTGGATCAATCCAAGTACATTTGTGATATAAATGAAAATAGAGCTGCAAAAATACATGTTTTCTCCACAAGAAGACTAAGAAATACATGCCTCTAGAAGAAAACTTGAATTGGTTCTTATAAAATATGATGAGAAAGCATCATACTTGAAATGAGGAATATTTCCGCTCCAAAATCCATCAAATAGTGGATCTCCTTCCCAACATTAGGAATCTGTATTAAATGACACACAACACATTCCTAGATTTTCTCAATCACTAGAGCTTGAGAAATTTTCCAATTATTTCACAATATCTTGTTGATTTATTATCCAATCTTCATTCTTTTGTAGTATCAATAAAGTGCCTATGTTGTCTCCTCCTCCAAATCTTCACAATATTCTTCAAAACTAAATAATATTAGACACATAATATTGAATCATCTCTAAACCTTCCTAAGAACATATTGAAGCAAAGAAACATTATTAAGTGTAGAAGGATATGTTTAATATATCTTTAATGCATCTAAGAAAGGTTATATGGGCCTTAATTTATGTCTAATTTAGAGTCCCATCATACCTCCTACTAAAACCATTGCTCATCCTCTAAGCATCCAATCCATCTTCTTATTCTTTTGTTCTTCATGTATGGTGATCTATTTCATTCTCTGTTTGTTGGTCCATGTGCCTCCTTATTCTCTTCTTACTACTGTTCTATTTACATTCCTTCTCCTATCTTATTTTCCCATGGAACTTCTAACGCAGGTTTATGTTGCTTCTTTCTCTCAGGTGATTTTTCAATTGTAATGGCTTCTATTTGTGAGGGAAACACCTTTCTTTTGGTTTGTCTTCTTGGTATTACTTTCGCACTTCTCATTATGAAAGGAAGGATTTATTCGTATCCATTACCTCATCACTAATGTTATTCTCATTGAATACCAAGCCTCTTACTGCTTATAAAAGTTATTTGCCATGACACATCATATTATCCATCAAATTATTATGAACACCATTGGTTAGAAATCTAAATTCTCTATGCTAGAAGGATATTTTTTTCATGACCTTTACAACTCAGAAAATATTACTTTTTCTCTTCTCAAATTCACCCCCCATGTGAAGAACTAATGGGAAACCTACTGTGAGTGCTAGAATGAAATTATGCCCTCACTATTTTTAGTCGCACCCACTTGGAATTCATTCCACGATGCCATCAAGGAGTAGTACTACAGTATGGGGAGCTATGAGGATAAAACATAAAGTGGACCATGTTGGAACATGGAAGGGACCGAGATGGGTTGGAGTTTACCAATTTTTTTCATACCCTTCACACAAATTTGGGTATCAAGAATTCTAAGAGAAATTTGGTACTTAAGTACATCAACGATGACATGGGGTTCCTAGAAATCACCTCTCTTGGCATGACATAGTACTATGAAGATCAAGTATAATCTTAAACAGAAGAAGCGATACTTTGGATATGTGAATATGAAGCAAGGGAATGGTGACCCCAAACTCCATAGCAAAGGACAAAGCAAAGGCGAGGTGATCGAGGATAGCCCACCAAACCTACAAGGAAAGGAAAACACTGCAAAGCTGAAGGAGTACATGGGAATGTGGTTTGAGTCCCATACGAGCTCCACTCACAATACAAGTGAGTGTCGGGGCAAGCAGTCACTTGTGGCTGAGATGAAGGCTTATGAATTAGATCCATGTTCTAACTTTGGGTCAGAACCTCACAAGGGTAATCACAAAGGGTAGGAGATTATCAATGCAGAGCCCAATGCCACCATTGCCACTATGAAGGTCTAGAAGGAGGACCCTCAAGATGTAGAGGAGGAGAACCTCTTCCACTCCCAAATGTGTGTAAGGGGTTCCCTGCTAGAGTTCATTATCGACAGAGAGAGCTAAAAGTACCTCATTTTAGAAGAGGGCATGAAGTGCCTAGGCTTATCGACCATAACACACCCATAACCGTACAATATGGGGTGGCTAATCCAACGACATGATCTTCGCATTAGACGGTAGTTCCGCCTTCCATATGACATCAAACCCTTCACGGATGAGGTATTGTTTAATGTTGCTCTCTTTGATGTTTCTGACATATTATTAGGCCAACCATGCTTATGTATGTGAGATGTTGTATATGAGTCAAGGACTCATGCTCTTATTATTACCTTGGGAAATAAGATGTACAGGATATCAGAGCTAGCACGAGCTACCTCCATCTCTTTGGTTACTACAAAACAATGCAGTAAGCTCATTTCCAAAATGAGGAAATTTGTTTTCCTCATGATAGACCCTAAGGGAGAGAAGAAGAAAGTGGCCATTACATTGAGGCAGATCCCCTATACATGACAACAATATATGATCGAGGTTGTGGGGGAGAACGAGGACATGTTCACCTCCCCCGAAGGAGTTCCTCTGCATGTTTAGGTCAAGTAGTCCGTTGATCTGACTTGAGTTGGAACATTACCAAATGGACCAATCTATCAATGCTATGTTATGCAAGACAAAGAATTCAAGAGTAAACTTGAGGAGTTGATGCATAAAGCTCACATCTAGCTGTGTTCATTTCCTTGTGGTAGCGAGGCTGTGTTGGTAGAGAAAAATGATGGCAGTAGGAGACTTTGTATTGACTATGAGGCGTGAATAAGATCATTTTCCTCAATAGGTACCCGATCCCACATATTGATGACGTTTTGCAGCAACTCATGGTTGAAAATATTTCAACAAGATGGACTGGAATTCCGGATATCACAAGGTACCAATCGAGCACTTTGATGTGGCGAAGACTGCCTTCATATGGCTTGTTATGCCTTTTCAGTTGGCGAATTCTCCTGCGACCTTCACGAGGTTGATGGATGACATATTTTGGCCACTCACCAACCCATTTGTAGTGATATACATGGATGACATCCTGATATTTATCCAGAGTTGGGAAGAGCACCTCCACTGCATCCAAGAGGTTCTCTAAAGACCATGGCAACATAAGCTATGTGCCAATTTGGAGAAATTCACTTTTGGCATGACTGAGGTTCAATATTTGGGATACATTATTGATGAATAGAGGGTGCATGTGGATCTAGACAGGATCCATGTCATTCATGATTGGCCACCCCCAACCACTCCTAGAGAGCTTTGTGGCTTTCTAGGTCTTGCCAATTTCTACCACAGGGTCATGTTGGGGTTTTCTCATATCACTTAGCCCTTGATTCAAGTCACCAAGGCAGGAGAAAAAGAAAATTTCTTTTGCTCTGAATCTCAATAGAAAGCATTAACAAATTTCAAACATTGCATAGGCTTTGAAAGAGTGCTCACATTACCACACTTGGAACAACCATTTTAGAACAAGATAGATGCATGAAAAATTTTATTAGGGGAGTCCTTAATCAATGGGGGCATC
Source organism: Pinus taeda (assembly GCA_000404065.3). Lineage (NCBI taxonomy): Eukaryota > Viridiplantae > Streptophyta > Pinopsida > Pinales > Pinaceae > Pinus > Pinus taeda. Next base: position 19,517 of record APFE031696808.1, read on the forward strand.
GAGTAACATATGACAATGAGATACCTTCAGACATAGTCCGAAAGTATCCCACTTATGACAAAGATATGTATTGTATTGTACAAGTCTATTGACAATCGAAGCATTACATTTTGGGGAAGGAAATAGTCATCCACATAGACCACCAACCCCTAAAGTTCATCTAGATGACAATGAAGTTACAAAATGATCGCCATTCGAAGTGGTCAGCATACTTACAATAGTTACATTTGAATATCAAGTACAATAAAAGAATCACCATTAAATATTAAAACTACCTTACCTAACCACCGATCATGGCGTTAGACTTGTAATTGGACAATCCTCTACAAAAGGAACCGAGGATTCAACCTCACATGTGAACCACTCTTGGAGGGTCACCAAGTTCCCAATTTTCACCTCAAGGATGCACTGTTATGCCACCTCAAAGACCTTTGTGTTCCTTAAAGCCGACATGCTAAGATTATTTGGTAAGTGCACTACAATCGATTCGTTGGGCATTTTGGGGTCGAGAAAATGGTTGAAGTACTAGAGAACTATTTCTATTAGTCTAATCTTTGATGGGATGTGGGGAAGTACATCAGATCCTCCATTGGCTGCGACATTGCCAAATCGACCATAAAGAAGCAATGCCTCTATTATTCTGTGCCTACCCCTAGTCAACCTTGGGAATTCATATCCATGGATTACATGTGGGCCATTCCTTCTACTAAACATGGCAACGATTCTAGTTTTATGCTCACTCATATATTCTAGAAGATGGGAATTACCGGGGCTTGCAAGAAGAATATCACAATAGAGGCCACTACTAAAATCTTCTTTGAATGTGTGTGGGTACACCTTGGGATCCCATATTCTATCATCTCAAATTGGGATAGAAGGTTCCTCAATACATTTTGGTCTAGTCTATGGTTGATGTTCAACACCAGGCTCACCAAATCGACAGCTTTCCATCCCCAAACTCATGGCCAAACAAAGGTCATTAACAAGATTATCGTACACATTATGTGCATATACAGCTCAGAGAATCCATGCATATGCGATGAGAACCTCCCCTATGTCCAACAAAGATATTCCCAAGCTCTCCACAACTCGACTCATGACAGAACTATTCAAGTCGGCTTGGGATTCCAACCACTATTTCCCATTGATGTGGCCATACCATTTGCAGCTACTAAGGCAGATTCAGGTCATGTCGAGTCTCAAGCCGACAAGGAAGAAAACTTCGTTCAACATATCCAACACATCCACAAGTAGGTCCAAGACATTGCAGAGAAATCAAATGCTAAGTACAAGCGGCGATACGATCAACATCGGGTTCCACACAAGCTTGAGGTGGGTGACAAAGTTTGGTTGCATTTGCAAAAGGAATGCCTTTCGAGAGCCTATCAGAAACTAAAACCACTCTCATATGGTCCTTAAAACATTACCAAGGTTGTGGGAGACAATTCATTTGAGCTCAACATTCCCCCATTTCATGGACTCCACTTAGTGTTAAATGTGCACCACATTTGACCATACTTCCGACCATTGCTTGACACATTAGACATTGCAGAACAACTCACATCTACAGAGTTAAATCCATACTGCATGGAACAAGCCAAAACTCATCACATCATGGACATGCACATCAAAAACACTAAATAGCAATGTATCCAACTATATTGATGTGGCAAAACATGCCAACTCCTTTACGAGGGAAATTGGCTCATGAGGGACTAAGCTTGGGAGAATTTTCCTCATCTCATGAAGGAACTCAATGTAATGGGGACCATTTCTTCCTAAGGCATGAGGAATGATCTAGATGCATATTGGTGGCCACCTACCTATTTGAATTGAGCCCCCACCATTGTTTCTTTTATCTTTTTAGTTTCCTTATTTCTAGTACAATTTACTATTTTCGGAATTTTTTAGGTTATGAATTTCGATAGGCGTTTTGCGGCCATGAATGAAATTTTCCTCAAGAAAATGGTAGCCAAATTTGACTGCAAATCATTCTTAGCCATTTGAAAGTTATAGTCTTGGGATAGATATATCTAACGAGGCATTGTGTGCATCAAATGATGATCATATGCGAAGTTATGACCCAGGGAATTTGATGTACTAATTTAACCAAACGGGGCCCATAGTTTGGTGCTTCAACTCCTAGGGTTACATTTTTGGATGTCTATGGTTTTCCATTGTTTCTCAATAATAAATAGGCCCTTGAGCCTCATTGTAACACAATTTATAGGAACTTATCTTCCACATATTTTCTAGGACATAAGCTACCATTGTGTGAGCTAGTCTAATCTCCATTGTGTTTGTAAGAATACTTAAGTATTTGATATTAATGAAATGAAGTGTTATTTTTGCTGCATCTCTATATTGATGGTTATATCTATAATTTTTTTCCTTCCTATTTAAGTTTGGATCAATTATGTAGCTCATATAAATCAATTTCACACTGCTATCTTTTAGTGCATGTCAACTAAAGGCATCACATTTAAATTGGGAACATAGGGTAAGAGAGGAATCTTAGCCGTGATTTTCACTTTTCCCTTGTGTGACGATACTTCAGATTGGAGAGAGGCCTAAGGGAAATTAATCAATTTTGACTTGATAGATACTCGAAGAGGATGGAAATTAGAGAGGGCACTAGTGCACTAAACAATATGTGGGCATGAACGTGCACTCATACAATGAAATGGAAAAGGGGGAAATGCTTGACAATGGGGATTTTAAAGTAAGAAGGGAAAGAAAATCAAGTGCAAAATCACTGTTTTGGGAGCATTACAATTAATGGTTTAATCATTGGGAGGATATAATGACCAACATCTACGTGAGATTTGCCCAAAGGGTCATGTAACTTAAGGGGGTGAGGTGATGTGGAGGATGTGGTGGTGTGGCATGGACTTGTGTGATGGAATGCCATGATGTGGTGGCATGGTATGAGTGTAGCGCGAATAAGTGCTACTGGGGAAAGTGGAAGAGGGATGGTTTTGGTGTGGGGTGGGGTGGGTGGGTTGGATGGTAAGTGATAAGGGACCAAAGGTCCCCGAAATTTGTGTGGCATCACCACTTAGTAGCATTTGGTTTCAAACAAATCATTTTTCGGACCCACGTCTAAAGATTTAAACAAAATAATTTAGGGGAGCATTTTCTCTTTGAGGGGCCTTTGACTGTTTTTGTTTCATTTATTTTTCTTTAAATACCTTTTCTTTTATTCATCTTTTCATTTTCTTTTATTTTTCTTTCTTTTTAAATTTTTCTAGTTTCTTTTTCTATCTTTCTATTTTTATTTTTAAGAGCTAAACAACTTAAAATAAAAAAAAATCTAAAACATCCCAATAGGATAAATGACTATATAATCATACATGGATAACTATATTTATATGAGCATAACAAAGTAAATATGTTTAAAATTTTACCTAATTTAGAATTTTAATGTTGCAATTTTTTTTTGAAGGCAACTTTATCACTATAACCCACATTAGACAAAACTATTTTTATTATTTTTATTTGTTCTACACTTGAAATACTTACACATGACCATCATAGGGGGTTTTAGAATGGTCTTCTTCA
>APFE031696817.1:0-27041 GCA_000404065.3 Pinus taeda
GTCTTCTCTTGGAAATATGGGATCTTTGTATCAGCAAAGCAGAGCATATTTGGCATTTGAATTTGCCAATCATGAAATATGAAACCTATTGGTATAGGTATCCAACACTATGTCTGCATACAACATATTTCACACTCAGTACCATATACATGTGATATAAATATAAAATGCACCATAAAACATAACAACTTAACACTTATCGTCTGGTCCCCATGCTTGCCTAGGTGGAAGTGGCAAGTCATGATTCCCCTGATAGTTCTTCCCACTATAAGGGTAGTCATTAATGTAAAGGGACATCTGATCCCAATGTGTGAAAAACTCTAGTTTGAACAACTGTCCCACTCCCCCTCCTCCTACTCTCTGCAGTAGCTGCCCCGAGCGATGCATCCTGGGCTCCTGTTGGTCCCCATCTCGGATCTGTACAAGAGGATGGATAGTGGGTATCTTCTCAAAGAATAACAGACACAGTATTGTACGAAAAGCATAGTCACGATTCACCTGCCTCTTGCAAAGACTCAACTACCATTTCACCAACAACAGCATCATCTAGGCCCACTCATAGTAGGTCCCAGCCAAAACACTCTTAACCAACATCATATCCCCAATAGTGATGTGATGGAACGCCTCTCTACCCAAGTCTCGTAACACAACTACAACAACAACCTGTGTCTCTAGCCTCTCTAGATTAGGAAGTGGGATAGGCATGCCCTTGACATGAACACCTTGTCGACAATGGCACTCCATGAACTCAATAATGTTCCTCCCATGAGGTAACACCAGATGAATATCCCCCACTACTCTGAGCGGAGGAAGTCCAGTCAAGAAGCAAATATCCTGTAATGTGAGCTCGATCTTGTGCCCCTCCACAAAAAAGACCTCTTGGTCTGGGTCCCAATAGCTCACAATTCTCAATAGCAAGGGCACACCTACCCTCATCAATGGGTTCTCCACCAACTTGAGAACCCCATAACGAGCCAACACCCCTCGAAATGCGTGATCCCCCTAGATCTCGGATCGAAGAATATCCAAGTCTCATTCATGCCAGTTGATTTTCGGCTCTGCCATGGCTGCAAAACACCACATGTCCTGTTAGTAAATAGAAGAAAACAATGGTCTACACTAATAAGCCTACATGCCCCACTAGGCCAGCAGACCAACCCTTCCTCTAGCCACAAATCATAGTTTTCAGCCCAAAAAGTGCGAGCTCGCAAGTTTCCAGCTATTTCCTACAAGCCAGATCGCACTTCTGGACCTAAAAAGTGCGATGCAACTATGAGCAAGTGAAAGGGTCTCTCAAGGACCTACCAGGTGCCAAAAATCAGGAAATAAACCACTAAAATTGAAGAGATGAGTAAGGGCACCTACCTGAAAGTCATAGATCCTGATTCTGACGGTCGGTTTGTCTGCTACGATCTCAACAAGGTTTAAGGCCTTTTCCTCCTCTCCAAATTCACCATATCTCACTTAGCAAATGAATCCAAATTCTAATCTATGCCACAATCATAGTTAAACAACAAAAATAAAGAGTAATAACTCCAATCATCGAATGGAAACCAAATATGTAAAGAATAATTTTATAATAACACATGTGAAGAGAACAAATAAATGTTACCAGTCCCCCTCTATTGGATGGGTTCTTGGCTATCCTCAAATGTCTTCAGCTTATGTAGAGTCTCTCTCCTCTATAATGCATGAACCTAGCAAAATATGGTGTGTGACAATGAAAATAATCAGAGTTACAATAGTGAATGCAACAATGAAAATAATCAAAAGTGAATAATTAATGGAAAACCCTTCTATTTGTAATAAAATATTGAGTTATCCATGAATAATGAGCAATAATAAAATATTGTTGATCCCATTTTTGGAATAACAACTTGGAATATTTTATTATATTTGGTTAGGAGGGAAAAAGCATTTAAACTTTTATTTAGAAATAACAAATAAATAAATGATTTATTTAACATCTCAAGGAATTAGTTAAGGAATAATAAACAAATAAGGATTTATTTAATTATTCCTAAGGGATTTAGTCAAATTTAACAAAGAATAATAATTAATTAGTGATTAATTATTATTCTTAGAGATAAATAAGATAAATAACTATTTATGTAGCTTGTGACAATGGACTGCGAACGAGGAGACAAGGAGACCGACAGTATTCCCCAACAAAATATCTGTTCGAGCCCAACAGTATTTTATCAAAAGATAATGATATTCGTGGATGGTTTTCAATTTTATTTTAAAATAATAGAAAGTGATTTATTTATAAATTAGATTTATTTAAATTGAAGATGTTTAATAAAATAATTTAAGTTGAAATAATGTTAATATCTATAATATATATTTTTAAATTGTTAATAATTTTTAATAATATAATTAAAATAAGATGATTCCAATTAATTAAAATATATAAAATAATTTATTTAAATAAAGATGTTCTAATAAAACAAATTAAATTAACACTTGTTTTTAAATGTTAACATTTATATAGTATATTTAAAAGCAAAAGAATATCTGATAGTTAGGGTTGAAGTTAATGTGATAGTTGCACATAATTATATTAAATTAGAACATTTCAATTAGAATAATATAACATTTGATACATACCAAAAGTGGCAATTTTAGGATATGCTTGACATCTCACTTGAACTTCTTGATATACCTATTGTCATCTCCACAAGCAAAAACACTATATTTATGGTTGTGACTATCCCGCATAGTAATTTCCTCTTTTCAATATCTTGGCACTTTAACCATATTTCCTATCCAACTAATCTCCCTCATACCTCCCATATTGGCAATTAAAAGAGAATATAAAATATGCAGAAAGTTTTGCACCTCTAGAGATTTGATTCCTTTAGCTTGATATATTTGAAATTAAGATGGATCTAGGCTCATTTAATTATTAATTTTATTTTTTACTTATTTTTTCTTTTTATGTAATTTCGAAGTCAAAAATTTTTAATTAATAATTTTACATTTTATTTTTATTTTTATTTTTGTGTAATTTATAGGACATTACAACATCTCTTCCATATTGGAATGGAGAGTGTCTCTCAACACAAAAATTTAATAAAATTAAGTTTTAAAAAAAAAGAAGATATTTTGATTTTGAAATGAGATATGGGTTTTGAGCATGTGGTATTGATGAGCCATGATATTGGCCCATGATATGGTATGGTTAAGTTAATAATATCCATAAATTGGGGTGAGTATTCATGGTTAAGAATCTTGTTATATTGTAAGTCTTATTTTGATAGTGAAATGAGAGATGGTTTTTGGGCATGTGGTATTGATAAGCCATCATAGTGGCCATGGTATGGTGTAGTTAATAATATGCATGGTAAAGTGGGGGTGAATATCTATGGCTAAAATTTTTGTTATATTATAAGCATTAAGTTTTATGTGCTTATTAATGAAATTTAAATATCCTTAAAAAATTATTATTCCACCCAGAGTCAATATGGGGTAGAGTAGATGTCAAGTGTAAATGTTTAACATTTAACATTTATATGTGCATTCAATTAAAAAATGATGAAAGATTAAAAATAATTATGTAGAACTCATTATGGTGGAGATGTTATAATGTAAACATTTAATTCTTGGCTCAATTAATAATAAAGAGTTGAAAGTAAAAGAAAATAAAAAATTTATAAAATTCAATTTTTAGTATTATAATTTTACTTTGTAAGGCCCCTTTCTCCGATAGTTTAACATCTTTATGGAACACTTTCAAACCATAGCTTTTAATTATTGGCATCTCAAACCCAAATTCTGGTTTTGGTTTGTTCACGACACTTTTTTCATTTGGAAATATGGTGGACCTGCCTTTCATTCCCATTTTAATAACATCCCCCCTTATATCCAATTCACTATGGAAATTGAATCTGATAATTCCCTTATGTTCTTAGACGTCCTTGTTTCCCGCCACCCAATGGCTCCCTCTCCCATCAAGTCTCCATGCCCTTTCTCATCACCACCCATCCCAAAAGTCAAGTGTTCTCAAAACCCTCATCTACATAGCTCTAAGAATATTTTCTCCCCAGTTTCTTTCAGCTAAAAAATCCCATCTGGTTAAGGTCTTTAAAGCCAACGATTATTCCTCCCATTCTATTGCTCACCCTGGATCCTCCAATTCTAATCCCTCTCCCCCTTGTGGCCAAGTCAGCCTCCCATACATTAAAAGAACCACTGATCTTATTTCAAATATCTTGGCCAAGAATAACATAAAAAATGTATTTAAGCCCCATAAAACCCTTCAAAAATCATTCTAATCAGCCAAAGACAACATATCCCATTCTAGGATCATGGGTTTAACGAATTTCTCGTTCTTACGGTAAATATTATACTGGCCAAACTGATCACCCATTCAAAGCCCGCCTCAAGGAACACATGGCTAATACTGACCATAATTGTCTTTCAAAGTTTACGATCACTCGCCACTCTTATAAGTCCAAGCACTTAATTTATTTTGATAAATAAAAAATCCTAGCCTCTATATTATTCTATAATTCTCGCATTATTCAAGAAGCCCTCGAAATAGAGAAGAACCCTAATCTAAAAGTCATTGATGAATACCACAACCATATCCATAAATCATGGCATAAAATATGTAAGGAATTTATCCATATGGCATTATATTGTACAAAAGATGACCTGCTATTACTAATAATGATTACATAACCATATTCAAATTAAATTCATAAGCACATAAAAAATTAATACTTACAATAAACTTACAATATAACAAGTTTCTTAACCATGGATATCCACACTGACTTTACCATTGATATTATTAAATTATAAACAGGTTTTGTTACAATACAATGGCTTATCAATACCACATGTTGAAAAACCATAACTCATTTCACAATAAAAAATCTAAAACGTAAAATATTTTATTCATTGCTTATAGGATTGACTACATAGAGTGACGAGGAGGAGAGAGAAAGGAAGGTGTAAGAGAGAGGTAGATAGGAATGAAGAGAGAGATGAGGAGAAAGAGAGGAGAGAGGGAGGGAGAGAGAGGAGGATTTGGAGGGGAAGAAGGAGGGAGGGAAGAATAAAGACATAGAGAGATAGAGGTCGAGAGAGAGGGAGAGACAAGGGAGAGATGCAGAGAGAGGGAGATAGGATAGGAGGGAAGACAAAGAGAAGGAGAGGAGAGAGAGGAGAGAAAGGGAAGAGAGAGAGGGAGACATATAGATGGAAGTGTGAGAGAGGGGGATACAGGGGGATATATAAGGAGAGAAAGGGAAGAGAGAGAGAGGGAGACATATTAATGGAAGTGGAAGAGAAGGGCAAAGAGGGGGAGAGAGAAGGAGAGAGGGAAGAAGAAAGTAACAAAGTCAGAAGGTAGAGAGAGAGATGGGGTGAGACAAGGGACAAGAGGAAGAGAGAGAGGGAGACATATTGATGGAAGTGGGAGAGAGGGGCAAAGAGGGGGAGAGAGAAGGAGAGAGGGAAGAAGAAAGTAACAAAGTCAGAAGGTAGAGAGAGAGATGGGGTGAGACAAGGGACAAGAGGAAGAGAGAGAGGACTCAAGAGAGAGAGAGAGAGAGAGAGAGAGAGAGATGGAGTTGGATGGGGGAGGTGGGAAAGGGCGAATAACAGAGACATAGAGAGATAAAGGTGGAGAGAGAGATGGAGTGACAAAGGAGAGATGGAGAGAGAGCGAGTGAGAGAGGAGAGGAGGGAAGAGATATAGGGGAGGGGGGGAGAGAGAGAGAGAAGGAGAGGTGGACGAAGAGATACGAAGTTGGTGGGGGGAGAGATGAAGGGAAGAACAAATACATAAAGAGAGAAAGGTGGAGAGACAGTGAGGGAGAGAATAAAGAAGGAAGGAAGAGAGAGAGGGCGAAATAGGTCCAACCTAGATATGGCATGTGTGTATTTAAAAACCTTTGGACAATCTGGCAGAGCAAGTGGCTAAAGTGCTGGATCACTTGGGTATTTACAAAAATATTATTAATTGTTGCATTATATCTATAGGTCAATTTATTTCTTCTCAAAGTTATCACATTTTGGGTTTACCATTGACGCACTTTTTTTTCAAGTTAGATTGACTTGTGATATTCCATTAAAATTTTGTTAACATGATTCATGAGGGATATAAGTATCACTACCACATTAAAGAAAAAATCGTTTAGATACTGACTTGGTTGAGGTCTTAAAATATTTTTTTTTTCGTTAGTGTAATTTCCATCTGACATGTTTCACTATCATATTTTCACAAGCAAAAACTAAGGAGGCATTTAGAAAGTTGTAAAAGCTTAGGAAACATGACTTCAATGTCATCCTTATATTTTTATCTTATAGATTGTCAAATGTTGGGTGAGGAGAGAAACTTGGCAAAATAAATGTTTTAAAAGGTCTGTGAGAAAGCTATAATGCAAAAATATTCACCTTTGGGACTTATTAGTTGGGGGTAATAAATTTGTTTGTTTGTCATTTTTATTTGAAATGTAAAATTTCCTTATTGATAAAATGGAGTTCCACCTATTGTATGTTTTCATTGGGCCTTGAAACACGTGTTATCATCCAGATCCTAGTTACAAATTTCTACTTGGGTAGTGTAGTCTGTGAGTGGTATCTTTGAATTCAATGAATATGTATTCAAGCAGCCCTTCTTGTCTCCAAATGACGAGGTTATAGTTACCAGTTGAAGATATGTGATTATAGGCTTGCAATTTTTTTCTATGTTTTCATTAGTTGTTGTCACTTGATGTTGTTGACACTTGATTTACATGTTGTTGTTGCTTGGGATTTATATAGCACTAAATATTTGGGGGTACATTTAATTTGGATCGATTTACTTGCAGGCATTTGGTTGGGCATATGTCAATAATTGACTCAATACATGGGAGAAACTGTATATCTATTGGATTAATCCCTTCATTGGATCCATTTTAGTAGATTGGACTTTAAGATTCGTTTCTCCACCCAATTCATAAAAAAAGGAGAATAAATGATAAACATATCTTCCCATAAATTATCTACCTTTTCTCTATTTAGATTTAAAGTAGAATTAGAATATATCTTAGGAGAATTTACCTAAAAATTGTCACATTTGGTTTTTGATAGACTAAATTGGGATTTCCATAACACCATGGTCGGAAAGGTGAGAATTTATTTGTAATCAAAAGTTTAATTTATGTTCCCAACAATATTTCTCTGAATGGAAAAGGGAAAAGTGAATCTGCATATCTTGTCAAATTGAAATCTCCAAAACGAGGTCATTCTTCTGAGTCCATGATGCTTTCTTAAGATGACACTCTATTTGGTATTGCGGTAAAAGACTATCGCTGTATATTTTGCAAATTCTCTTTATCATTGTTAAAAAGCATGTAAATGGGTATTTTTATTCCGTATGGAATCCTTGTACCCACCATATTAGGCATCCTAATGGGCTTCTCTACCAAGGGAAATTGATGTACTCCTATGCCCATGTTTCAAACAGTTTCATCCTTTTTTCATTGACACCTGCACCCACACCTACCTATGCACACATAGGTGAGAAACATTAACTTCTTCTTCTTTTATCACCTTGAATGGGTCATATCTTACATTATAGGAGCATTAGTTTAGCTAGATTACGTTTAGAAGTGCATCGCTTTAGAAATTTAATATCATAACCAACCTTGCATTGTTTGGGGCCTCAAAGTATGAAGGATATAGTTGCATTTACTGGTCAATTTAATCATCGTAAAAATCACCCTAGAAAAATAGATGAAATAAATATATGCTTCTAGTAATGAACGAAGCACTCAAATTTGGTATATCAAAATTTGCTGGCATAATAATATTTGTTTCATGAAGAAGCAGAGCAACAAACAGGTAACAATGCTTTGTTGTATCATTCAAGTCGGGTTCAAATAATCAAGCTATAAGGTAAGTGCTTATCTATACCTAATATAATAGGTTGTAGCTTAATACCAATCACACAACTTAAGTAGATCCATGGAATTAGTACTAGTATCTTCCACTGAATATGTGATTACTGATACCAAGTTAAAGCTATAGGCCCCTGCAGCCAAGTTAAAGTTGTGGTTACAATGTTGTTGAATATAATCCAACCATGGAGATGGATCCAATCTTGTCCAAAATGTGTGAATCACTTTGGCATTCACTAGGATTATGGACTAAAAGTGTTTATATCTTGAAAACCTTAGCTGGGGAAAAAGGGTTCATCATCCAAAAAAGGAAAAGGGCCAATGTTTATGTTGAATATGCCTAGAATAATTTTAATTTTCACATTTATGTTCTTATTTATTTTTTTAAAGTTATTTTTTGGGTTCTCAATCGCTTCATATCATGAATGAATGGGCTATAAGCTGCAATTATATTCCTCATGGGTTTTTGTGGCCAATTTTTTTCTTTTTTTCATGAGGATTTCTTCTTGTTTGATTTTATTCAATGTGCCTCTTGAATATATTGCAGGCTAGAAAAGGCACCTCGATAATCCTTATTCAAATGAAAGTTGTCTTTTATGATATGGAGGGCTCTGTCATGATTTGTCAATGCCATTGAGCTATTTATCTCCCTCCCTCTCTCACTCACACACACACATGCATATGCATTTAAGAATTATTTTTTGTTTAAACCTAATTAAATCAAGATTTTTAGTGTGATGAGATTGGTAGTTGATACATTCTGGTGAAGTTTTAGAACATACATCATCTGGAGGATTTTGGATTTAATGCATTTTTCCATGTCATTTGCTTCAACTTAATAATGTTTTAGAATATTTTGTATTTTTATGGATAAAAAATGGACTTTATGTTTGAATTTGTTTGTTTATTACTCATGAATGACATAAAATATGGAGTAGTCTGCTTCAATACATGCATTCACCCAATAAATATTGGTCCATTCCATCATTCTTAGTGGTCATTTTAGGTACATGTTTTCATATTAGGAACCCATAATTTTGTATCAAGATGAGGGTTGTTTGGACTCTTTGAGAATGATGACTTGCAATTTTCTGTCACCAAGTGATGCTTCTTCTTCTCATAGGATATACAAGTTATAAGTAACTCTTTACAATAGCACATGTGGACCATAAGATCATAAACTCGGGTTCTAGTTGTTATTGGGTTACTCAAAGAAATCCACTTACATTACTTCTTGTTTTCTAAATATTTTTCAAGAGATACATGACCAATGAAAAGTGCAACAACCTAGTCTTCTCCCTACTTTAGAAAACTTTTGAAATCTTCCTTACTATGGAAAAACATTTATTGAAAACGAAACCCCATACATAATGTTAGACCTCACACGTATTTTAGTGCACATAGAGCACCCTAAAAATTCTCTACTCTTAATCACAAAAATAAAATTGTAACATCCTAAAATTGACAAAAAAAATAACTCGAAATGCACATACATTATCGTGAATCCCTTCTAACAAAAATTATTATCAATTTCATTATTAATCAAAGGAAATATTAGATTATTTTAGGTACAAAATATTTGATTTAAATCATTCACTTATAACAATTGGAAATGGTGCAGTTCTAGAGCATTTTCATAAATCCTTTTGAGTTAAGGTGTTGTGCATCAGCTTCATTTTGAACATATTCTAGAATATGAGCTTGGTTAGATTATCCGTGGAACATAACATATGATTAAAAGGAAATGTCAGTAGAGAAACAAAATTGCATAAAAAATTCACTTCTTTCTTCTATGCTACTCTTCATGTTTCCTTTGCAACATGTAATGCAATTGCTAGTATATAAAAAATAAATAGCCTTGAGGGTTAACTCATTTGGTCAAAGTCTAATTCTTAAAGCACTTTCCCATTGAGAGGCCACATGGTGAATTCTCCTTGATGTCCTTGGGGTTAAGCTTTAATTAGTTTGAATTGTGGGAAAAATAAATAGAACAATGAAATTTTTTATTAAATAATAAATTGAAACATTTTAAATCTGATTTCAAAAATACAATCATCATGTACATAATAGCATTGAAAATACATTATATATTAAAATTAAAATATAATCATTAATAAAAATTTTACTACATTGATAGGGGTGTTTATTTTGAAATAAGACTTACATAATTTTAATTTAATTATTAATAATTATTAAGTGATTGACAATAATTTAATATCCATGAAATATTTTAGGACTCTATGATTTATCTCAAAGATAACAATGCTTTTTAGTTTCATGTCTATAAAGTACCATTCATTTCTAGTTGAATTAATCTATCTTGTTACATAATAAAAAAATGTATATTTTCAATTTAATTAAAAAAATCAATTAGCTTGACTCTAGACTATGGTCAACTTATGCATTGCATGGAAAAATGATTTACTTACTAGTTATGGCTACGATTGACTAGTGGGATGCTATCAGTAGAATTGTAAGAAATTTGAAAGCTTGGACACTCCTTAGATAGTTAAAGTCTTCATTCTCAACCCCTTCCCATGAAGTTTGAATTTGAAACATGATGGAAACTAAACTTCACTCAAACCAACTAATTTGCAGTTGATAGGTTGTAATAATAGTAATAGACCAAAACATCCCATTGTGAGTAGATTGGCCTTCTTCCAACCAATAATCAAAGTCTAAACACAAATAATAATAATAATAATAATAATTTTTTTACCCGCTTAAGCTCCACCTAAATAATAATAATAATAATAACAATTTGTTGACCCCATATTACGATATTTATGGGAGATACATCATTCAAAAAACAAAACACTTTTAAAATAAACACAATATATCAATTAGTATCAATTAGTTTGTGTGGGTTTACTCTGATGTTCACAGTTTATGGAGATGGATCAATTAGTTTGTATGGGGTTTACTCTCCCTTGGATCTCAGGGGGGTGGTTCAAATTTAAAGGAAAGGGGTGGAAGACGGAAACGATTTGAAAGAATCAAAACTATCCCAACAAGTGTCCTCATAATAAATATCCTCAATCGTCAATTAATTGTCCTTTTTCCATCCAATAAACAAGATAAACCCCATGTAGATCCCGGGTTCACACTTTATGGAGATGGAATGTGGTTTCCCCTCCCAAAAATTTGGGGTTCAAACTTTATGGAGAGGGGTTGAAAGAATCAAAACTATCCCAACAAGTATCCAAATTAAATTATCCTTTTTCCATCCAATAAACAAGATAAACCCCACATAAACTTCATAAATCTCCTGTACATAAACTTCATAGATCTCCGGTTCACAATTTATGGAGATGGAATGGGGTTTACTCTCCCTTAGATCTCGGATTCAAACTTTATGGAACCATTTTGAAAGAATGAAAACTATCCCAATGACTATCTCAATTTAATTATCCTTTTTCCATCCAATAAACAAGATAAAATCCACATAAACTTTGTAGGTCTCTGGTTCACACTTTATGGAGATGGAATGGGTTTACTTTTCAGTAGATTTCGTGTTGAAACTTTATGGAGAGGGGTGGAAGACAGAAACCATTTCGAAAGAATCAAAACTTTCTCAACAAATATCCAAATTCACCAATCTTTCAACAATCCTCATAATAACATCATCCTAAATTAATCATTCTTCTTCCATTCAATAAATAAGATAAACCCAACCCACACTAAACTTCTAAAATAAAAACTAAACTCAATATATAAAACCAGTGGCACCCATACCCACGAACAAGCATAGTGTCCCGCCTGTTTGGCCTCTTGGCATAAAGGTAGAAGGCACGCCCTATATATGGTGCCTCGGTATAACTGTGGAAGGCAAGCCGTTCTGTGTTATTTCGATTTTCTACTAACAAGCGTAGCGTCTGTCTGTTTGGCCTCTGGGTATAAAGGTAAAAAACCCTTGGTGCCTTCGTATAACGGTGGAAGGTACGTAGTTCTTTCTGTTATTTCATTTTTCTACTAACAAGCGTAGGGTCTCTCTGTTTTGCCTCCTGGTATAAAGTTCTAAGACACTTTTCGGTTAAATCGACTTTTTTTTAAGAATGGAAGGATAAAACAGAGGACAGAGTGCACGTAGAAGCGGAAGCGGTAGTAATAGCATCAATAGCAATGAGTATAGTGATGGAGCAGACTGGTCTCAAACTTTATTGTCAGCCAATAATAACAACGAAAGTTACGGAAGACCGCCAATTCCTATCCGTACCTCATCTCCATCTCATAATTCTACTACTGCCATACTTGTGCGAAGAGTAGGAATTCCTGCCCGTCCCTCATCTTCTGTTAATTCTGCTATGATTGGGCTGGGTTCTGGAGAAGATCATGATGATGAGGGGCAAAGTAATAGGCAAAGGATGCGATCACTCACATCACACCACCCAGATCAGAAGGAAGAAGTCACCATCACCAATTTTAACTTTATAGTTTTTTTCTCATAAAGATGAAGTGGAAGAGCAGATACAAGATTCGCCTATGTTTACATCTAATTTTCTGGAATGTGAACAGTCATCAAGAAGATGAACTAAACAGTCACATTGATCAGTTACATTTATGTGTATATAACAATAGCTACCTAATAAAATATAGGTATTAATTTTTCTGGAATTACTCCTGGCGGCCAACATTAGGAGGGATGATGACGAGCTTTCTTCAGGCACAAGCATCCATGCGAATCTAATGGCCATGCGGCGGTTGCGTCGCTTCAATATTTCGGAGCAGCATCTGAGAAATAATAGTGAGTGCGTAATTTGCATGGAGCGATTTCAATTGATGGATGAAGTCCGAGAGATGGAATGCCGCCATATGTTTCACGAGAACTGCCTATTTCCATGGCTGAACAGGAACGCCACATGTCCACTCTGCCGAGGGGTCATCCCCCCGCCTGGTTGAATGCTACGATCTAGTTTTAGGTTTCTTTTCTCATTCTTTATGTTTGAATTAGCTAGCTAGATGGATTGGGTATAGGGTTTTGGGAGCAAGACTAATCGCTAAGCGAGTTGAACTCTTTATGTGTTTTCATCGTTGTTTACTTTTATAATAGTTGGTAACATTGCCTTGAGCATGTACAATCTTGTTTCAGAGAGTAATATTACATGCAGAACATGCGTGTGACTTCTATCATATTTAAGATATTTTTTGGAAATTTAATTAGATGGCTTGCTTGTTTAGTTTGAGCACAGCATTTTATGGTTTGGCGTAGTTAAATGTTACTTGGAGAGTTTGGCTCTGAGGGTACTTAAGGTTATAGTTAGTTTGTTTAGTTTGACCGGAGCATTGTGTGGTTTGGTTGGGTGTGTAGTTAAATGTTGTTGGGTGTGTTTAACTTAATATTTTATTTGTTATATTTGAGTTGAATATTGTGTTAAAGATAAAAAATATGTAAAATTAAATTGGAATATTTAAGATGGATTGTTTTGTCTTTATTATAAATAGGTAAGAGTATTTAACTAAATATTTGGATGAGTATGTTTATGTTTGGGTGGATAAGTAGAATTAGTTATTGGATTTTGTTTGAGCATCACAATAGATTATGAACAGAAATATGACATAGTTGAGTTGAGTTTTTGAAGTGACCAACTATTGTATTAAATCTCTAAAGAGGGAGTTTATTTACTTATATAGGGAGTTGTTAACATTTGAAATAATGGATTCTTTATTTTTGGAATGCTTTATGAGTGGATCATTTGTTCATTGTCGACTTTGTGCAACAAAAAACCTATATAAAAGTTCATTGACTTAGATTATGTTGTGGGACCATATGGATGCATTTGTTAAATTAGTTAGCTTTTGGAATGCTATTGGATTTACTTGTTAACATATAAACATTTTTGGAATGCTATTGGATTTACTTGTTATCAAGATATTAAATGAATCATTTATTTGATGGGACATCCTATTAGACTAAAATTTGTAATGGTTAGGTAGCCTTGTCAAAAAATTTGGAAATATTTGTTACAAAGGACTAGATGGTGATAAAGAGTTAAATTGACAATGATTGAGACAACTACTTATCTATATTATCTATTTGTTATTGTATTGGTCATTGCGAGGTATAATTTTTCTCTATTATCTATTTGTTATTGTATTGATCAATGTTAGGTGTAGTTTGTTTCTATGTGAGAAGTTTATTTCTAAATTTCATGACCTGATTTTATTTCTAAAATAAGATGTGAGATATGATTGTATATCAAAGTTTCTATCAAAATAGCATGTTCCTATGTTGCTTTGTACTTGTATTCTTGAACCATGTTGTTGGGATCATAGGATAATGTGGTTAGAATCATAGGATGATATCTTTATCTTAAGAAATAAAAAAAATAATGTTTTTGTGGTGAGAGGCTCTCTCAAGCCCATTGTAAAGATGTTGTAATGTGTTCAAAACTTTTTCAGAATTAATACTTAAAAGAGTGAATATTTGAGAAGTGTTTCAGATATATTTTCCAATTTAATTTGTCTAAAATCCAATAGGATTCAATGAAATCACAAGTTTGACGTTGAAATCTTCACAATCAAAGTGCCCTAGGGTTTTTGAGGGTGTTGAATCCATATATTTAGTCAAAAAACTCAGTTTCAATACAATAGAGGTAAAATAGTCAATTTGTTGTTATTAGTTTTTTTGTTTCTATTAATAGAAGAATGATGTTAATGGATTTTGAAAAATTGTTTCTGGAAATTATTACATCTTTCAAAGTATTTATCTTTAAATAGTAATCCTACACTACCCCATTATGGGGAACTAAACAATTTATATTATGACTATTTTGACTACTGTAGATTAATTGTATATATTTTAAAGATTTAGATTTATTGTGGTTTGTTCCCTAGTTACAGATTTGTAAACTACTTGTATGTATTTGTTAATTTCTAGTATATCCTTATGACATGGTATTTTAAAAATTTGGTTATTATTATGGGTCATATCATAAAAATAAATAGATATTATGTATTTTTATTTTGTTTTTTATCCTGAGGTATATTTTCAAAAATAGTTGGGTATTGAATATATCTATTTTATTTTGAAACAAGATATTGAATATATCTATTTTATTTTGACTTGCTTATTTGATGTAGCCTTGCTTACTGATGGGCATATTGGATTTCTTTTAACTATCGTGAAATATAAAATGATTTGTATCAATTTACCAAAAAAACTTGATATTGTTTTATCTAAGTATAAGATTTAATTTTATAATTTAAAATAAAAATAATTCTGATTCTTCTTATATAAAAAAAACAGAAGTGTCATTTTTTCCCACAGCTAAAAAAAATTGTAATAAAATTGTAATATTAAGTATAAATAACTTGTTTCAAGGATAAAAATCGGTCCAAAATAACTCAAAATACAAGAAAAAGAGTCCGGTTGTAAATTCTTTTAATAGAAAAGGAAATTAAACTTCAAATAAAAATAACTTATCCTTCCGGGGTACAAAAATATCTGTCAATCATGTCCAAAAATAACTCGATGCTGCCAGTATACGAGAAGATCTGTCCCTGAACATTCAATTCAATGTAATGTGGATCTGTCCATGAACATTCAATTCAATGTAATATGTGCGCTCAGGTATTATTAGTGTACGTTGATTCAAAGTTACAGAAGATATGTTGGTCGAAGTCGTAAAACACTGTTGGGAAAAAAAATATTACAACTTCTTTGTTTGAAAACTTTTCATGTAACCTAACCTCTGAAAGGTATGAAGATTTTTTTTCCAGCAAAGATTTTGAATAAACCTTTGCTTTGATAGATAGTAAAATATACAATACTTGTCCTTAAAAATTGTATTTTTAAGTTATTACAATTTGCATTTGCATATTAATTTTGCAATTTATTTTACCCATTATACAATTATAAAAACTTAATTTTATTTTTTTAAATTAAAAATTCATTTACAATATAACGCCTCAACTGTGATACCATATATATAAGTTTTCAAAACATTTTTAAACTTGATAAGCTACTCAATATTTTTTTTGTTTTAAATCAAAATAAAAGTTTTGAAAAATAAAAAACTCATTTACAACATAATGGCTAAACTATGATACCACATATATAAAAGTTTTGTAAACATTTTGAAAGTTAATTTTGAAAGTTAATATGTTATTAAATACTTTTTTTTAATCAAAATAAAAGTTTTTCAAAACACTTTAAAACATGATACAAATACTTTCAAACAAAATGAGAGAAATGTACTGGGTTAGTATAATACAAATACTTTCGAAATAAAATGGAGAAATATAGTGCAGAGGTCCTCTATAGTGTATAATGGGGAAATATGCTAGAGAGGTATTTTACAGTATAGAATGGGAGAGATGTTGTAGTCTGTGCTCATGAGGTGCTCTATAGGGTGCTCACGGGGATATAAGAGTCAAAGGCCCTCTATGTGAGAGTCGAAAGGCACTTTATAGGAGCTATGGGAGATTTCGTAGTCTAGAGGCCCTCACTAGGTGCTATACAACATAGAATGAGTGAGAGTGGAGAGACACTCTATGGCAATGCATTGGATCAAAAAATTCTAATATTAATATTAAACATAATATCAGTTTAATAATGATTCATATTTGATATGTTATATTGTAAAATTTTATATTTATTGTTAATTAATAAATATATAAGAAATCAATATTTACAATATATTTTTTTCACATTATTTGTGTTATATATATAATCTCTCTCACACACACACACACACACATATATATTAGTGCTTTAATGAGATTAGAAACTATTTTTTTCATATATAGAGATGTGAAATTTATATATAAATAGTATTATTAAGAATCATAATAATTCATGTTCAGATTTACCATTAAGAGAATCAAATATTTTGAGGTGTAAAACAATTGATTGCATTTTTAGAGATTTGATTCATCTAGATGCTTTCTACATTCTAAGTACAACACTAGAGGAATCAAATATTTTGAGATGCAAAAATAGGCTTTCATTTTGAAAATTTTGACTCATCACCCAGTATATTTGAAATATGCAAGGGGAATCAAATTTTTTGATCTGTAAAAAAGATATTTCCATATTGAGAAGATTTGATTCCTCTATGTTGGAAATGAGCTCACTACTCATAGGGGCTGGGGCTGAATCAGTAATGCTAGGTAATGCTAGGATTTATAGCAATTAAAGCATGTATAACCATTACACCAACAACTTAAAAACACCAAAACTAAATCAAATCAACTCCAAATATTCCTAAACCTAATCCTTTGAGTCTGTAACCATCTATGCAAGTATTTGGACATAATAAATCATCCATCACAAGCCAAGCTTCCACCTACAACACAAACATCTTCCATAACACCCAATTGAGCATATGCACAACATCTATAATACATACTAAGGTTGACATAAATTCCAAGCATAGATCATTGCCTATAACACAACATCAATGGAAACAGTTCCCCCTTTGCCACTGATGTTAACCCCAGTTGAACCATACAATTGATGTTCACCTCTAAAATTGATCTCCGCAAGCACTCCCCCTTTTACATCGATGAAAAAGGGTTAAAACCATCAATGGTAGGAATAAACAAATACTCAATAACTCCCCCTGGACACTAGCTAAATCGACAAACAATAATCACCTCGCTCTCCATGAGAACAAGTAGTAACAACATGAACTCTGACAAATGTTGTATTTTTTGAAGTAGTAGCAACAATATCAACTCAACAACAATAAACTCAATTGACAATTCCATTTCTAACAAAATCACTTTCCAATCAAAACAACAACATATGATAAGAATCAACATCAACAACAACACTTGCTCCTAAATCGAAGGAGCAACAACATCATCCTTTGTTCAACCATTATTCTCTTACCAAAAAACTGCAAAAACAATCATGACCATCCATATCCATCAAAAAATGACATCTGAGCAATAACAAAATACTAGGCATACTAGAAGACTAACACTTGACCAAAAAATACAAGGCTTCATAGATGGTTGAAGCAATCAAGTCACATCAAAGATTATCACTATGACTCCATGAGCTCAATGATGGACAATAGAGAATCTTTATCAAAATCGAGGACTAATTTGAATCATCCTCTATTCAACAATTATGCTCTTACCAAAACACTGCAGCAACACATACATAACAACAATCATGACCATCCATATCTAGGAAACAACAACATCTGAGCAACAACAAATACTACGAATACTCCCCATTAAGCGTCGTCATCATCCTGCAATGAAGACCTCCTCGCTGAACATGACACCCCATAGACTAGAAGACTGACACTTGAGTAAATACTTGACCACAAAATAGAACGCTTCATAGATGGTTGAAGCAATCAAATCACATCTAATATTATCACTAGTACTCCATGAGATCAAAAATTTATATTACATTATCGGGTTAACCTATCATAGATTTTCTACATGGTATCAGAGCTGTGAACAGTATACTGAGAAGAGAATTCGAAGTTTGAAGTTGGGGTTGCAGGTGCAAATCAAATTCATATCAGCCTTCAAGGTTGGCCAATGGCATTCTATGGATTGAGACTCAAGTATGCCTTGGAAGGTAACTAGAATTACATAGCATGGAAAGATAATATGGAGGTTGTATTAGAAGACAATGGCTTGAAGGAATTCATTGATCAAGAAATCCCAAAGTCAGCTTCAACTAATGCATAAAAGTTGGTTGAGTGGAAGAAGTGTGTGGCAAAGGCGAGATAGATCATCCTTGAGGGAGTTTGAGACCATATTGTCTTGAGTCTCCATGGGAAGGATACTCCATTTTCAATGTGGAAGACATTGAAGGACCTCTACCAGAATAGTAGCGACTAGAGAAAATTGGCACTCAATGATAAGATTCGAAGAATCAATAAGGAGAAGGGCGATACTATTTCCACATATCTGAACAAGCGCACCACCCATAGAAATGAGCTTGGCAGTGTGGGAATAACTACTGTCGATGATGATATGGTGAGCCTCACTCTCCTTGGTTTTCCAAAGAGTTGGACTAGCTACGAGGGCTCTGTGAAAGGAAGGGAGAAACTACAGTTTGGGAACGAATATGGTTAGATATTATTTAGGAGGAGATCAGGAGGAGCACACGAGATGGTTCTTCATCCAAGAATGATGATGAAGAAAATCTGGCCTTAGCAAGCAAGGCAAGGAAAGGGAAGGGGAAGGCTTCCCATTTCAAATCGAATTCTTCTCGTGGAGGGAAGAAGGGTGACATGACTAAAGTAAGATGCTTTAATGGTCACAAGATGGGACATTATGCGACTAATTTCCCATCGAAGAAATCCAAGAAGGGATCCTCGAAAGGATCAGAAGGTGAGGCATTAACCTCTCAGTTCGAAATGGAATTTTCCCTCATCGCATGCATGGTGTCATCGATGATGGGTTGTGTCTAGTGGAGCCTCATTCCACATGACCGGTGATAAAAAATTGTTCAATGCCTTAGAGGCGAAAGACCTCAAGATGTGCATAGAGACGGGTGATGACGAAAGGTATAGTGGTTCAGGAATGGGCACGATTTCTTTTGAAAGGGAGCATGTAGCTCCTCTCACCTTGACAGATGTGATGTATGTTCCTGGACTAAAGAAGAACTTGGTATCGGTCGTGATGTTGGAGGAAAAAGGCTACGATGTTGTCTTCAGTGAAGGAAAGGTGCTCCTAAGACACATATCCATGGTTCAAACCAAGAGGTTAGGGATTTAGGTGAAGAATATCTATAAACTAGAGGTAGATGATTGTGCAACATTGAGTACGAAAGCAAAATTGGTGCAAAGACAAGACATTGGTGAGTTGTGGCACAGGTGATTGGGCCATTTTCATCATGGGGCTTTGAAGATAATGTAGAAGATATCTACAGGACTTCCCAGAGGTAAACTTCAGCAAGTTGATACATGCAAAGGTTGTACCTTAGGAAATTACACCAAGTCTTCCTTTCATGATTGAGACAATCAAGAAGAGGCTATCTTAGAGTGATTTCATACTGATTTGTGTGGACCATTCTCGATGACATCCACAGCGAAGAAAATGTATTATGTGACTTTCCTTGATGACTATTCTCATAAATGCTGGATTTATTTCATGCAGAAGAAGGACCAAACTTTCACAAAGTTTTGTGAGTTCAAAGTTGTGGTCGAGAAAGAGTCAAGGAAGAAGATCAAGGCCTTGAGAAGTGACAATGGTGGAGAATATGTCTCTCAAGAGTTTAAGGACTTCTTTGCAGCAGAAGGAATTAAACGAGAGTTGACGACACCTCATAACCCACAGTAGAATGGGGCGGCTGAGAGGAAGAACACAACTATTGTAGGGGCAGCACAAGCAATGTTGCATGACCATGGCCTACCACTTCACTTGTGGGCTAAAGCATGCAACACTGTGGTCTATTTGCATAATAGAAGCCCACATAGCATACTTGGGATGAAGACACCAGAGGAAGCTTTCTCCAATAAGAGACTAGATGTGGGTCACTTCAAGATCTTTGGCTCATCGGTATATTGTCATGTGACAAAGGATGCATGGAAGAAGCTTGAACCGACAGTAGAGTTGGGGATATTTGTGGGGTAAACTGATACACCTCACAACTATTGGGTGTACTTGCCTACCAATAGTAGGACAGTGGTTCATAGAGATATCAAGTTTGATGAGCAGAAGGCCACGCGATTTTCCCTTGAGAGGGAGCTCCAACTATAGGTTGTGGAGGAACTGTTGGTTCCTAAGGAGGAGGAGCATCAGATTGATGTGGAGCAGCCGCATGCAGAGGTTCTAGGAGTGGAGACAGCCACTCAAGAAGAGTCTTCTAGAGATGGATGGAAGTGCACAAGACAAGCTGACAGATTGTTGGAGGATGTAAGAGAGAATGTGGGAACAACATCTTCTCACCGCAGACAGAGAAGGTCAACTGAGAGGTACAATGGATACATGGCCCTTGCTGGGGAATGTGTTGAGACTGAGACATATTCATTTGAGGAAGCAGTGCAACAGCCAATTTGGGTTGATGCTATGGTGGAGGAGTATGACTCGATAGTTCGTAATAGTGTTTGGGACATGGTTCTGAGACCGGAGAATAAGTCAGTTGTGAGTTCCCATTGGCTTTACAAGGTAAAGCAAGCTGTTGATGGTAGTGTGGAGAAGCATAAGGCAATATTTGTTTTCCGTGGCTTTTCACAAGTCGAGAGGATCATGTTGTTGCAGTATATTTCAATAGAGGAGCAAGATGCTGGCATTTTGACAAAGGCATTGTCTAAGTGTAAATTTGAGTTCCATAGAGACAGGATCAGGGTGGAAAATAATCCCTTTCTTGTTGAGAGGGAGTGTTGAAATATGGAAACAAGAATATTCCAATTTAATTTTTCCTTGAATTAAATTGTGAATTAAAATCAAATTTAGTCTTAACAGCTACTTGGAAATAATTAATTAATTTATTTTAAATTATTTAGTTGGAGAAATTCAAGTTAGAAGTCTTTCTGAAGTCATGCAAGAGTTATCCCTTAAATTAAAGAGATAATATTGAGTTATATTTAAGTTGTAATTAGTTAACTCAATTTACTGAGTTAAGTCCAATTAAATTAGTTCCAAACTATTTGAGGAACTAATAGTGAGTTAATAGTTAGTTGATACATTAATGCACTCAACTAGTGCTACTCCAGTTAACTGAAGATTCCCTCATCAAAAACTCATGCATGTCTATTCTGAGAAAGACCCATTTGAGATAAATGTTCAAGGACATTGTACTGTCAGTTGTATGAGTTTTCTCATCGAGAAAACTCATACATGCAGTCAAGAATTCATCCTTGAGGATTGTGTAGTTTGAAAGGCTTGTTTTTCCACTTGGTAATAGGCTAATCATCCACAAGGAACATCGCAAGGAAATAGGATCTTGGAGGGCAGATAGGAAGGCTGGAGAGAAGCCAAGATTGCTTGTGAGCATCTGTGAGGATTATATTGAGAGCTGGCTAGCTGTAAGAGATAAGGCTTTGTATAATTCCTATGTATTTCCACCATGTATGATAATACAATAGTGTGGGGTTTTATCTGAGACTTTCCCCAAAGTATTTTCATGTGTATTGTGCCATTGATTCTTCTTCTTCTGGTTATATTGATCAGCTCAATCTTTAAGCTTTCGTAAATTGATAGTAGAAGTAGGTTATAATATTCTGCTTTGATTTATATTGCATTATCGGGTTAACCTATCACAAATTTTCTACATCACTTGATTGCAAACCTCTTTTAGAGTGAAATAATATTTGATCCATCTCGACACTTGGTAGATCAAAAGTTAAAATGAATCTAGCCTGGTATAAAGTGAAAAAGTTCATCTTTTAACATAATATTTAACAATTATTAACATAAGAAAATTTTCAATAAAAATCACATCATCAGAGTTTGTCGACATGTTTAAAACCATCCAGTGTGGTTCATCTTGTCTTGACGATGAACCACACTGGATGGTTTAAAATGATCAAGTGTGGTTCATCTTTTCTTGACGATGAACCACGCTGTTGTTGAAGAAAGTGTAACTAGGTTCGGTCTTCATAATGACATGATCTTTGTGATTAATGTAATAAATTATTTTTGTATGCCTTGCTACATGGGTTTCATGAGCAAGAAGTGTCACTAGATGAAAGACTTCTTCCTGATGTCTTTAGGATTTATTTATGTCAAAGAGTCATGTTATGTGTATTGAAACTCTTCATGAATTTATGTAAATATAATCAAGTCCACAAAGGTGTGTAGAAGCCCTCCAAAGACCAACCATAATCCCACAAATAAATATGCGAGCGAAATCAAAAGAAGTTATTCATGTCGGCTCCAATATCAAATTAATTAAGAAAATGAAATTCATGTCGACTCAATAAAGAGTCACGATAGTTTAAAAACTCACGTCATCTTGCACATATGGGAAAATTACTATAAATATGCACGAAGGGTGAGCAAAAACAACACAAGAAAATTTCACAAATTTGTCTCTGAATTTTAGGGTGTAAAAGGAGTAGAGGATTCACATGTTCGGTAGGTTATATCTAGGGTTCAACTACCTCCTTATATGGGTATAAGGATCATCAAAACCTAGATTAACACCCTCTCAGAATACTTGCAATCTGAAGATAAAGTCCTTGAATAGATAGAACATAAAAAGGTTTTGAATATAGGCACAATATTAACGTACGTTCTGGGATAGATATAATCTCGTACATAGCCACAGCCATACAAGACTCTCGATGGCACAATCAGCCACAGTGTTGGTGAAGCCCTCTCAACAGTCTTGAAATAATGGGAAGAATCATCCATGATCGTGACTATCATAGTCTCAACAGTTATTCTATATGCAACCACTTGATGGTAACTACCAATAACATGGTCACAGTCTGGACATCGTGTGAGGAGAAGGGACACAATGATGTAATCCTACCATAAGCTACAACATACTTCCATGAAAGTGCAGAAACAGTACTAAGAAAGAAGGATCACAATAATTTTTCACAATCATTACTATCTCACAATCTTGATGAAGAGTATCACAATAATCAACTTGTCTCTCCATACCTTCTAGGACAGTCATGATTTTGATTATAATCATGATCTTGATGATGGCCTAAACAGGTTTTTTGTGCAGTACATATCATATACATTAGTCATGATCTCGTTCTTGAAGACCATGATCTCGATGAAGGTACATAGATCATCTCAATTGTGATTTCTAGGAAATAGTCATGGTGCAAAGATCAGTCGAATGAAGATCTTAAGGTGCATTAGTAGAGCTCTCAATGGTGCTAGCAGTAATGGAGACCTCAGAGGTGCAGTAAGGATGATGATCCCGATAGAGATGAAGTGGAGGATTAATGTCTTGGTCTTGGAGTGGCATAATGTGTTAAGGGTCATGGTCTTGGTATTCGTCGATGAAATCTCTATAAGAATAATTTTGCATGGGTTTTCCTCTCCAAGAGGGAGAGGTTCTCGCCGTGGCAGAAAGCCAAATACTTTGTGTTATTATGTCTTATGTTTTTTATAGCAGTTTGATGAAGCTAACATATCCATGCTAATAATGAAGTAAACATAAATATAAGATCAATTATATAAAAACTTCACAAATTGTTATCATGTAAGGAAGAATCAATGTAATTATGCATGGCCTAGATTCTTCAACATGGTATCAGAGGGTTGGTTCAAAAATCAAGGAAAGGGGCAGAAGAGAGGAAAAAGAAACAATCTAGCTAAAGGCTCTGCAATCAAAGAAGAAGACCTAGAAGCAATCTACATCATCAAGTCTATAGCAAAGGGTTTGAAGGTGATCCTGATTTAAACACGAATGCAACAAATTACAGAGATAGCCATAAACATAGATATGAAGTGGAAATAATACTTCATTTCATTAATGTAAAATACTGAAATATGCTTACAAACAGTAATGGAAATAAACTACCTAGGGCGATGGTAGCTTATCTCTGAGAAGAGATGTGGTGGCTACATGCCTCTGAACTGTCTTACAATGAGGTTGGAAGGCCTATTTATTGTTGAGAAATAATGGAAAACCTTAAACATCCAAAAACCTAACCCTAGAAGATGAAACCCCAAATTGTGGGCCCTGTTTGGGTAAATTGGTACATCAACTTTCCGGGGTTGTAACATTGGCATATGATCTCCGTTTGACGTGCACAATATCTTTCTAGAAAGATCTATCCAAGAAATACAACTTTGGGAAGAGAAACATCGGTCCATGGACCCATGTTGCTCCTAGTTTTCCCCAAAAATGTCGTTGAGCGCCTCAAAACAGCTCTGGAAGTTTAGGACCCAAAAAACTGCTAAAAATAATAAGTTGTGCTACAATTAAGGAACTAAAAATGTTGAGATAAACAATGGCAGGGGTCCAAATGGACTTGGCAAATGGCCACCAATGTCCACTTGGATCATTCCTCCCCCCTTAGGAAGAAATTGTCCCCATTGCATTGAGTTCCTCCATGGGATGAGGAAACTTCTGCTAAACTTGGTCCCTAGTGAGCCACTTGCCTTGGCAAAGGATTTGGCCTACTTTGACAACTTGATACAGTTGGATATTCTGTTGGTGAGTGTTCTTGATCTATGTGTCCATGATCTAATCAGTTGCATCTTGTTCCATGAAATCTGCATTTAATTATGTGGGTGTGAGCTGTTCTGTAATATAGGATGTCTCTAGTAATGGTGAAAGTATGGCCGAAGGCATTCCACATTGAACACTAGGTGTAGGCCAAGGAATGGGGGAATGTTGAGCTCAAATGAATTGTCTCCCACAGCCTTAGTAATGGTGTAAGGACCATATCAGAGTGGTCTTAGTTTCTTATAGGCTCTAGTGCAAATGCAACCATACTTTGTCACCCACATGAAACTTGTGTGGCACCCGATGTTGATCATGTTGCTACTTATACTTGGCATTTGATTTCTCTAGTATGTCATGGAATTGCTGGCGAATATGTTGGATGTGCTCAATGAAGCTGATTGCATTTTCTGTTTCGGACTAGACATGAGCTGAATCTGTGTGAGTAGCTGCAAGTGGAATGGCCACATCAATGGGGCATAGTGGCTGCAATCCCAAGCCCACCTGAAAAGGGTTGTGGCCAATCGACCTGTGAAGAGCTCGATTGTAGCTATGCTGAACATAGGGGAGGCTCTCATCCCATGTACGTGGATGCTTTGAGTTGTACATGCATAGAATGTGTACAATCATCCTGTTGACAACCTCTTTCTGGCCATCAGTTTGAGGATGGAAGGCTGTGGACTTCGTGAGTTTGGTGTCCAGCATTGACCAGAGACTGGACCAAAATGTGCTGAGAAACCGACTGTCCCGATCTGAGATGATAGACTGTGGGATCCCAAAGTGCAACCACACTCGTTCGAAGAAGAGTTTAGCAGTGGCTTCTGCTGTGATATTCTTCTTGCAGGCCACCATAATGGCCATCTTTGAGAACCTGTCGATGACCACAAAAACATAGTCATTTCCATGCTTAGTGGAAGGAAGGCCTAACATGTAATCCATGGAGATGGATTCCTAAGGTCGACTAGGGTTAGGCAGTGGGGTATAGAGGCCTTGCTTCTTGATGGTTGGTTTGGCAATGGCACAAGTAGTACATGATCTAATGTACTTCTCAACATCTTATCGAAGATTTGGCCAATAGAAATACTTTTGCAGTAATCCCACCATTCTCTTGACCCCAAAATGCCTAGCAGCCCGATTGTAGTGTGCTTCCCAAAGCAGCTTGGCATGATCGCTTGAAGGAACACAAAGGTGACCCAGGTGGCATAACAGGGCATCCTGGAGGTGAAAATCTAGAACATGTCAACCCTCCAAGGGTGTCTGGTCTGTGTGGCCGAATTCTGGGTTGCTTTTATAGAGAAGTGGCCAGTCAGAAGTCTTGTACCCATAAGAGTTGAGCACGATGGTTAACACCATGATCGGTGGTTGACTGAGGTAATCTGCAACATTATTGGTGTTTCCCTTCTTATACTTGATATTCAAATGGAACTGTTGCATGTATGTAGACCACTTTTGATGGCGATCATTTTGCAATTTCCCTTGGGTCAGTATGAACTGTAGAGGTCGGTGGTGTATGTGGATGATCATTTCCTTCCCCAAAAATGTAATGCTTCCATTGTCGGCAGGCTTGCACAATGGAATACATCTCTTTGTCATAAGTGGGATACTTCCGGATTGTATCTGAAAGTGTCTCACTGTGGTATGCCACTGGATGCCCGTGTTGAGTAAGGCCTACCCCAATAGCATAGTCATAGGCATCTGTCTCGACCTCAAATGGTTGTTGAAAATTTGGTAACGCGAGTACTGGTGTCGTGTAGAGGTGACATTTCAACTCTGTGAATGCCTTCTATTGAGATTCAGAAAAAAAGAATTTTACTTTCGCTCCTTCCTTATTGACTTGACTCAAGGGCCAAGTGATATGAGAAAACCCCAACATGAACCTGTAGTAGAAGTTAGCAAGACCTAGAAAGCTGCGGAGCTCTATCAGAGTGGTTGGAGATGGTCAATCCGGAATGACTTGGATCTTGACTGGATCCACATGCACTCCATATTCATCAATAATGTATCCTAGATACTGAACCTGGGTCATGCCAAAAGTACATTTCTCCAAATTGGCACATAGCTTGTGTTGCCACAGTGTTTGGAGAACCTGTCGG
>APFE031696819.1:0-12260 GCA_000404065.3 Pinus taeda
AAGAATTCTTCTTCACCAACTTCATTTCAGTGTTATCTTGGAAAATTATGACAAAATTCTCCCTTGAAATTGGCTTATTATATATCTTTAACCGATGACCATTCACAAGAATATGTACCTTTCTTTCATCTACTGTCCTTATTCTCACTTCTCCATTATTAAAGACTTATTCAATCTAACATGGCCCAAGCTAATGAGTCTGAAAATTCCCTTGAAAATCTTTGAATTTTGAATCAAACAAAAGTGCCCAATCCCCTGCTTGAAACTTCTTCTGCTTGATATACTTATCATGCCATTTAGCCCTTTGTTTTTGTACTAAACTGGTTCTTTGAACTGCATCTTGCCTAATTTCATCAAGCTCATTGAGTTGCTCCGATGTATGTTTATGTGCTTCTGATAAATCCAGTCCCAATTGGACTGCCATCTTGAAGGTTCTGATTTGAAACTCTATATGGAACAGGACTTGCTTTCCATAAAAAATCTCATAGGGAGTATGTCCTATTGCGTTCCTCCATGTAGTTTTGTAGGCCCATAAGGTTTTAGGAAGCCTTTTTGCCCAATCTCTTCTATGTAGATGTACAGTCTTAGTGAGAATCCCTTCAATCACCTTATTGGTAGATTCAAATTGACCGTTTTCTTGTGGATGGCAAGGAGTAGACTTTTTATGTTTTATCTTGTATTCTTCCATAAGTATCTCCACCATTTTAGATGTAAATTGAGATCCTTGATATGTCACAATTTCTCTTGGAACACCAAAATGAGTGAAGATGTCCTCAAAAAGAAAATTAACTACATATTTTTCATTAGCAAAAGGTAATGCTTTAGCCTCTACCCATTTGGTGACATAATCGGTGCATACCAAAATATACTTCTTTTGTTTAGATGGAGGATTAATTGGTCCAACAAAATCCAAGGCCAATTTTTCAAAAGGTTCAATGAGTACCTAAGTTTGTAGTAGCATTTCATTTGAAGGAGTAGGTTTTCCTACCCTTTGGCAACTGTCACACCTTTTGACATATTCTTTGGCATCTCTAAAGATGGGGGACCAATAATATCCTAAATGAAGGATTTTATAGGTTTTCCTCTTATTAGCAGAGTGTCCACCACAAGGTTCATCATGACATGCCTTAAGAATTTCAGGCATTTCATCTTCTCGAACACATCTTCTGATCATGAGCTCTGGACCTATTTTATACAATTCATTAGTAATCCATGAGAAACTTGCACTTGTTTGAATGATTTTTATTTTCTCCTTAGGAAACAAATGTGAAGGTAATTTTCTTGTGACTAAGTAATTAACAATATTTGCAAACTAAGGGGTTTTAGTAGTTACTGCAAAAAGATATTCATCAGGAAATTTATCTTCAAATGGGGTGTCCTATTTGATATCTTGAATTCTAGACAAGAAATCAGTAACTATGTTTTGTTTTCCAGGTTTATTTAAAACAATGATGTTGAATCCTTGCAGGAGTAATAACCATCTTGTAACTCTGCCATTAGTAATAGGTTTATTCATTAAGTACCTAATTGCAAAGTGATCTGTATGAACAAAGGTTTCATAACATGTTATGTAATGTCTAAAATTGTTGATAACATGAACAACGACTAAGAATTCATGTTCAGTTACAGTGTAATTTAACTTAGTGGGAGTCAAGTTCTTGCTTGTTTAATAAATGGCATAAGGGATCAAATCGTTTTGTCCTAATACAACACCCAGAGCTGTATTTGAAGCATCTGTTGAAATATGAAAAGGTAGTTTCCAATTTGGACCTCTTAAGATGGGTGCCTCAGAAATTTTTTCTTTCAAAGTCTCAAATGCCAACTGGCAATTAGGATTCTAATTGAATTCACAATCTTTGGTGAGAAATTTTAAGAGTGGGGATGCTAGTTTAGTGAAATTTTCTATAAACCTTCTATAGTATCCTGTGAATCCTAGAAAACTTCTAACATACTTTTGAAAACTTGGAATTGATAATTTAGAGATGACTTCAACTTTAGATTTATCAACCTTAATTCCATCTCCTGAAATGTGATGTCCTAAAACAATCCCTTCTGTAAACATCATAAAACATTTTTCATGGCTTAATGAAAGGTTTGTTTCCTTATATGTTTTAAGAACTTTTTCCAAATTTTGTAAAGCTTCTTCAAATGTATTCCCATAAACCATAAAGTCATCCATATACACCTCTACACAATCATATATTATATCAAAAAAAATTCCTAGTACTGCTCTTTGGAATGTTGTAGGTGCATTGCACAATCCAAAAGGGAGTACTCGGTAGGCATAATTTCCCCATGGGTAGGTGAATGTGGTTTTATATTGATCTTCAGGTGCTACCTGAATCTGGTTATAACCACTAAAACCATCCAAAAATGAGAAGTACTTCTTACCTGCTAATGTATTTAACACTTGATCTATAAAGGGCAAAGGGAAATGATCTTTCAGAGTAGCTTTATTCAATTCTCGATAATCAATACATACCCTCCATTTACCATTCGTTTTAGGCACAATCAATAGAGGATAAACCCAATGGCTATCTGAAATTCAGCGAATGAAGTTTACATTCAACAATTTTTGCAACTCTTCTTCACAATTTCCCTAAGATTTGGATTCATCCTTCTTTGAGGTTGTCTGATCAGTTTACAATTTTCCTCAATGTAGATGTGATGTATACAAGTAATAGGACTAATTCCTTTCATGTCAGTGTATTACCATGCATATGCAGAAGAATGTTGTTGTAAAGTTTTGATTAGCTTTTCCTATTGTAATTTTTCCAAGTTATTGTTTATGTTCAATGTTTTCCTTGGAAAGATTTCAACTGTAGAGCTACCAAATTCTTCCATAGAATAAAGATACATCTGCCTAGATGACAAGTATTCAATATTGGATTTTTCTTGAAATTTATCATGTTCATATTCTGGAGATGATTCAAAATTTTCCATTGTATTTAAGATTTGACTATCTTCACTAATGGTTGAAATAGTAAAGAGAGGTTGAATATCATTTTCATCATCAATCCATTCTTTGTCATATATCTTTGTGATTTTTCTTGCTGGAGGATATAGAGTGAATTTCTTAGTTGAATTACAATAAGAGATATACATATCACTAGATCTACAGCTAATGAAAGCATCAGTGGTAGCCAACCAAGGTCTTCCTAATATAAGTGAATGTCCTCCTATCTTTCTCTTTGGGGTTAGGATCATAAAATCAACAAGGTACTCCCAAGATTCTAAGGACACTAAAATATATTCTAACACACCATCTAGTTTGATTACAAATTTATTTGCCAATTGCAGTAATGTAGGTGTATAAATAAGATTGGGAAGTTTGAGCTGTTCCATGGTTTGTTTGCTCATGATGTTTATTATTGCTCCTAAATCAATCAATGTATTCAGAATTTCAACTCCATTGATATGTGTTTTTATAACTAGACTTCATGGATCTACATATTTTTGTATGACAAATTTTCCCATCATTATGTCTGCTATTTTTCCTGCTAGCTGAATTCTTTTTACTTCTTTTGTTTTTCTTCCTGGTTTCTTCATGCTCAACTCCTTTATTGTTTTTGCTAGAATTGGGGTCTCCTTAATGGCTTGTAACGAAGGGACTTTGATACAGACATTTTTCAATTCATCTAGAAAATCATAATTAGGCAACATAATATGATTTTCTACCCCTCTATCAACTTGTAACCTTTCTAGAAAATGAGGTGTAGAAGTGGATACTAGTTGTTGCTCTATGATAGGAGTTGATTTTATTGGTTCTTTTTGTTTTTCATTTTCAGTATTCTAGTTTTGAGGATATGTTCCTTCAAAACTTTTATTTTCTTGTAGAGAATCTTCCTTAGAATTGTCTTGTTCTTGAATAACTATAGAAGGCCTTTTTTTTTCTAATATCCTACTAGATCTCAATTGGACATCATTGAGATCTAATGGAGTAATCATATCAGTTGGAAATTGTTGTCCTTCCACCATATAGGTATTCTGAGGATTTTTATTGTTGGGGTTTGGTAATGGTTGGGCAGGTAACTAATTTGGTCTTTGTGGAAATGGTAGTGAAAGTTGAGGGTTTTGGTTTTGAAGTTGGGACTGTTGATTTTGTTGAGGAATTTGTTGGGGAGGATATTTTGGATATGATGGAGGATATTGATAGTATGGGGAGAATCTTCCATAAGGATTTTGCATTCGTTGAGCCCAAGGTTGAGTTTGAGATTGAAATCGAGGCCAAGGTTGTTGCCAAGAATTCCAATTTGCAGGGGGCTACATATATGTTTGGTTGTTAAAACCCTGGCTTTCTTGCGCCTGCCAAGGTCTTCTAGAGACAAAGAAAAGAGATTATGTTGGATTTGAAATTGTTTCCTCTCAAAAAGTAGCCTTAAGACCAAGAATTGAAGGATAACTTTTTGTCTCATGGTTTTCTGAACAAATCACACAAGTCTCCATGATTTTTGCATCCAAAGGGCATTCTCTTAAAGCGTGCTTCTTTCTGCATTTGGGACAGAAAATAGCTAAAGCACCAGTCTCATCTTTCTGCTTGTTTTGTAACACAAGGGTGTCTATCTGTTCACTAAGGCTCCCCAGAATATCTGTTTTAAATTCATCAAGCATGTTTCCAATTTTTGCCCTACTTACTGATCTAGTTGCAGATTTATTCACTCTAACAAGAGAAGGATCTCTTGGACCTTTCCCAATTTTGGACTTTCCTATTGAGAGATGAACACATAATTCTCCAATGTCACTTAATGGGAGTTGAAAGATATCTCCCCTCCCCATCATGTTAAGGATATCTATCCACTCATCTCTAATGGATTTTAATAAAAGATATTTTAAAGTATTTTGATCTAAGATCCATTTTTGCTCTTTTTAAGTTATAGTTGAATCTTTCAATTAAATCCTCCAAATTTTCATCCTCTCTTTGCATGATTTTGAACACTTCATCTTTGTGATTTATAGGCATGCAATAATTCAATTGCCTATCCAAAAACACTTTCTTCATGTCATTCCATGTTCTAATAGACTGAGTGACCAATCCCATGAACCATTTTAAGGCAGCTCCTTTCAATGTTGAAGGAAACAATTTGAGTTTTTGAGAGTCTTGTAAATAATCGTAAGTTCTACACAAGACTTCAAATTCAAATAAGAAGGTTTCAGGATCTTCACTTTTTAATCCATGAAAATTTGGGAGGATAGAAGGTGAGATAATTTTCATTGTGGCATCTGTTTCTTCATCAACTATAGGGAATCCAAAAGAATTATCAACTTCCCTATTTCCTCTACCTCTTCAATTGTTTCCTCTACCTCCTCCTCCTCCAAACAGTGAAAATTCTGTTGAAAATAGCAACAAGAAATGCTAAAAATAGAAGTGCTAAAACTAGCACTGATATAAATAGAATTTGGAGATACCTTCCTATTTTAGTTAGTCCCTGAACTAAAATTGAGAAGTGAAATTCAAATTTTTTCTTAGCAGCTATTTGATTAATAATTAATTAATTCATCTTGAGTTAATTGGTTGGAGAAAATCAAGCATGAAATCTATGTGAGGACATGCAACAATTATCCCATTGATTGAGGAATTTATCCCTTAGTTAAAGAGATAAGGATAGTTGTAATTAGTTAGCTCAGTTAACTGAGTTAAGTCCAGTTAGATTAGTTCAAATAGTTTGTTGAACTAATTGTGAGTTCAGTTAGTTAATGCATGCATGCATGTAACTGCTGCACTTCAGATTACTAAATATTCTCTCATAAATAACTCATGCATGTCAGTTCAGACAAAGACCCATTTGATATCAAATGATGGGACAATGTACTATCAGTTGTAGTAATATTCCTTGGAGGATATATCTTGCATGAAGAAGGAATTCATTCCTTGGAGATTTCGTAGTTACTTTTGGGTTTGATGAGTGTGTGATGAGGCCAATTCACACAGGTGGCAGCATTGGACCCCAAGGAAAACTGCGCAAGGAAATAGGAAGCTTGGAAGGCTGACAGAAGGCATGTCTTGTGTCTCTTCAGTCTGTGAATTGTATTGTTCGATTGTACTAAGAGCAGGATAGCTCGTGAGATGATTCTTTGTGTAATCTGAACATATTTCCACTTGTATGATAATACATAGATCAAGGTTTTTAGCCGAGGCTTTCCCTAGACTACTCTTGTGTGTTCATGTGTGATTGATTTCTCATTCTTAGTTATATATGTTCTATTTGATATTTCTCAGATTCGATTAAGCTTCAACAAGTTTGTTGTAGAAGTAGATCTTGTATTTTGCTTTAGTATATTGCATAATTTGTTGATCTACAGTGGGAATTTCTACATGGTATCAGAGCAAAGGTGATCAAAGCAAAGAATAGTATAAAAAGAAGGGAGAAGTTCCAAGTTTCAAGTTCTTGATTATAGAAATTGAGTTCTTATCACATCTCAATTTCACCAATGGCGTTCAGCGGTTTAAGACTCGAGTATTCCCCTGATGGTAGCTCAAGATATATAAGCTGGAAGGATCGCATGGAAGCAGTATTAGAGGACAACGGTCTAAAGGACTTAATTGATCAAGAAGTCCCCAAGTTGGCAGCAACTAATGCTACAAAATTGGCAGAATGGAGGAAATGTGTGGCTAGAGAAAAGAGAATCCTCCTGGAGGGAGTTCGAGACCACATTGTCTCGAGGCTCCATGGGAGGGAGACATTGTTTTTAATGTGCAAAACATTGAAAGGTCTATATCAGAACAACAATGATCAGAGAAAGTTGGCACTGAAAGACAAGCTTCAGAAAATCAAGTGTGAAAAGGGTGACACGATCTCTACATATCTGAACAAGCTCACCACCTGTAGGGATGAGCTTGGAAGAGTAGGGATCATGACAACTGATGATGACATGGTGAGTCTTTCACTCCTCATTCTTCCTAAGAGCTGGCATAGCTACCAAGACTCGGTAAATGGAAGAGAAAATTTTCCAGATTGGGAATGACTTTGGTCGGATCTGATGCAGGAGGAGATAAGAAGAAGCACTAGAGATGGATCCTCATCAAATCAAGATGATGAGGAAAATCTAGCCTTAGCGAGTAAGGCAAGGAAGGGGAAAGGGAAGGCGACCCATTCCAAATCCAGTTCTTCCCATGGTGGGAAGAAGTTTGACAAATCAAAAATGCGATGCTTTCATTGTCATGAAGTGGGCCATTATGCTACGAATTGTCCACAGAAGAAATCTAAGAAGGGATCCTTGAAGGGATCTGATGGTGAGGCACTTGCCTCACAGTTTGAGTTGGATTTCTCTCTTATCACATGCATGGTTTCATCCATGGTGGGATGTGTTTGGTACGTAGACGGTGGAGCCTCTTTCCACATGTCTGACGACAAGAATCTTTTCAGTACCTTGGAGGAGAAGGATCTCCAAATGCGGATCGAGATCGACGATGATGGAAAGTACCGTGTTTCAGGTGAAGGTGCGATTGTGTTTCAGAGGGAGCATGGAGCTCCTCTCACCCTAACTGATGTAAAGTATGTACCAGGTCTGAAGAAGAATCTTGTATCTGTTGCTATGCTAAAAGATAAAGGCTATGATGTAGTCTTTAGTAAAGGAAATGTATTCCTGAGGCATACCGACACTAGACAGACCAAGAGAATTAGGATTCGAGTAAGAATCTCTACAAGCTAGAGGTAAACGACTATATTGCATTGAGTTCCAAAGCTGAGATGGTGCAGAGCCAAGATGTTGGTGAGCTATGGCATAGAATATTGGGCCACTTGCACCATAGAGCCTTGAAGATCATGCAGCAGATTTCTACTGGACTTCCCAAGGGAAAACTGGAGCAAACAAACACATGCAAAGGTTGTACCTTGGGTAAGTATGTGAAATCTTCCTTTTCGGATCGAGACAGTAGAGTTGGAGAGATCCTGGAGTGAGTTCAAACAGATGTTTGTGGACCATTCTCTACAACCTCCACCGCTAAACAAAGGTACTATGTTATTTTTATTGATGATTTTTCTTGTAGATGTTAGATCTACTTTATGCAAAAGAAGGATCAAACCTTCTTGAGGTTTTGTAAGTTTAAAGCCTTGGTAGAGAAAGAATCTGGAAAGAAAATAAAAGCCTTACATAGCGACAATGGAGGAGAGTATGTCTCCCACCCAACATTTTAAGGACTTCTGCGCTGCAGAAGGAATTAAACAGGAGTTAAAGACACCCCATAACCCACAGCAGAATGGGGTGGCAAAAGGGAAGAACAGATCGATTGTGGGAGCAGCTCGAGCGATGTTGCACAACCAAAGCCTACCACTACATTTGTGGGATGAGGCATGCAATACAATAGTATACTTGCAGAAGAAAAGCCTGCACCATATACTAGGAATGAATACACCTATGGAGGCCTTTTCCAAGAAGCGACTAGATGTGAGTCACTTCTGAATCTTTGGATCATCGGTTTATTGCCATGTGACCAAAGATGCCTGGAAGAAGCTAGATCCAACAACTGAGTTGGGAATACTTGTGAGGTACACAGATACACCCCACAACTATCAGGTGTTCCTGCATACTAGTTAGAGGACAATGGTATGTAGAGATCTGAAGTTTGACGAGCAGAAAGCCATGCGAGTATCACTTGAGAGGGAGCTCAAGTTGCATGCAGAGGAGGAACTTTTAGTTCCTAGGGAGGAGGAGCCTCAGATTGATGTGGAGCAGCTGCATGCAGAGAATCTGAGAGTGGAGACTTCCACTCATGCTGAGTCTTCCAAAGATGGGAGAAAACGCTTAAGGGAAGCTAAAAGGTTGATGCTAGATGTGTAGGAGAATGTGGGACAACCATCTTCTCAGCACAGACAAAGGAGGTCACCCGAGTGGTACACTGGTTACATGGCCCTGGTTGGGAGTGTCTAGAGTTTGAGCCTTCTTCATTCGAGGAGGCAGTGCAGTAACCAATATGGGTTGATGCAATGGTGGAGGAGTATGACTCCATCATTTAGAACTCTGTTTGGGATGTTGTCCCAAGATCTCAAGACAAGTCAGTGGTGAGTTCCAGATGGCTTTACAAGGTAAAGTAGGCAGCTAATGGCAGTGTTGAGAAACATAAGGTAAGGTTTGTTGCTCGTGGTTTCTCACAGGTCGAGGGGATCGACTACGATGAAACCTTTGCTCCTGTAGCAAGGTACTCATCTATCATATCGATGTTGGCACTATCAGCTTAGATGGGTTGGAAGATCCATCAGATGGACGTGAAGATAACATTCCTCAATGGGAAGATTGAGGAAGAGGTGTACATTGAGCAACCATAAGGTTTCGAAACCTTCGATCTTGAGTCACATGTGTGCCAACTCAAGAGGGCTTTGTATGGGTTGAAGCAAGCACCCTGTGCTTGGCACACCATGATCGATAGCTATTTCACTGGGTTTGGCTTCACTAAGAGTGAAGAATATGTGAACCTTTACCACATCATGGTAGAAGGTAAGCTATTGATCATTGTTCTTTATGTCAATTATCTGATTTTGACAGGTGATGATCAGCTGATCCAGTCTTGCAAGGAGGACCTTGCAAGAGAGTTCGAAATGAAAGACATGGGTCTTATGCACTACTTCCTAGGCATGGAGGTGTGGTAGAAATATGGGGAAGTTTTTGTGTCTCAAGGCAAGTATGCCAATGAGATACTAAGGTGGTTCCACATGGAGAAGTGCAAGCCCATGTAGACTCCTCTAACTAGGAACTAGAGGAAGGAGGATGCTACTTCAGGTGAGGTAGTAGCTGCTACTATTTATTGGAAGCTTGTGGGTTCGATTATGTATCTGGTGAACACACGACCAGACTTATGCTTTGCGGTGAACCAGCTGAGTCAAGCTATGGTTCAACCTACCAAGCTATTTTGGAAGGCAACGATGCATGTGCTGAGATACCTCAGAGGCACATCTTAGTATGGATTGTGGTACATATGGACAGAGGGAGTGAAGCTTCAGGGCTTCATAAATGCGGATTGGACAGGGAGTCCATTAGACTGAAAGAGAACTTTTGGAGGAATCTTCAACCTTGGTTCAGCTGCAGTTTCCTCGTACAACAAGAAACAGGGATCAGTTGCACTTAGCTCAGTAGAGGCTGAATACATGGCTACTAGTCAGGCTACATGTGAGGCCATTTGGATGTGGAAGATTCTAGTGGGATTGTTTGGTCAAAGGATGGATCCAACTGTGATCTACTGTGACAATCATAGTTGTATCAAACTCTCTAATAATCTAGTTTTTCATGACAGGTCCAAGCACATTTGTTGGGTGTGGAGCCTGATTATCTTTTGTATTCAAAGGTCTTAGCCAAATGTATACCCCATGAAGATTGTAAAGCTCTCCGCATGTGGGGGGGGGTGTGGGGGTTGGGGGGGGGCAAATCCCCCTGGCTGGGGGGTCCAGGGGCCAGCGGGGGATTCGGGGGCAACGACCCTGAAGCTAAAAACAAATGTAAAATTTCCTTGTAAAATTCTAGTAATTTCTAGTCAATTTGGGCCGTTCATTAGGTGAATGATCTGATGGTAGAAGTTATGTTTAATTTAGGGTTTTTTTCCCTAGAAGGAAACCCCTCACTATATATGAGGGAATTGTATTTCATCTATGTATATCAGATCTGTATTTTGAGTGAGGAAAAGAGAGGACAAGGAGTTACAACAGATCTGTTGTAGGTTGTATCTCTTTAGTTTGCTAGATAATATAATAAAATAAGGACTGACTGTTTCTCTATGGACGTAGTCCAAACTGGGTGAACCATGTATATCTGTGTCTCTCTTGTTTTTATGCATTTTTCTGTGTTTATATTTCTGCAATATTTTATGTGTTCCATTGCTCTGTAATATATAATTTTCTAACAACTGGTATTAGAGCTAAAGGTCTACTTGGCTGATAAACTCATAGGAGAGAAGGGTTCCTGGTTCGAGTGGGAGCAATGGTGGAAGATGGTAGGTTTAGGGTTGAAAAATTCAATGGCCAAAACTACCAGCTGTGAAAGATGCAGATGGAAGATTATCTGTATCAGAGAGATCTGTACCTACCATTGAGCCAAAAGATGAAGAAGCCGACGAGTATGACAGACACAAAAT
Source organism: Pinus taeda (assembly GCA_000404065.3). Classification (NCBI taxonomy): domain Eukaryota; kingdom Viridiplantae; phylum Streptophyta; class Pinopsida; order Pinales; family Pinaceae; genus Pinus; species Pinus taeda. The sequence goes on from APFE031696819.1 coordinate 11,060, forward strand.
GGAATATTCTCGACAGAAAGGCACTTGGAACAATACAACTATGCCTAGTGGCGTCAGTAGATTTTAATATTTCAGAGGAAATGACAACAGAGGGTTTAATGTCGACATTTTCTAAACCATATGAAAAACCCTCGACCTCAAATAAGGTATTTCTTATGAAGCATTTATTTAATATGAAGATGTTATAAGGTGGATCTGTTGCAGACCATTTAAATGATTTTAATACAGTTACAAGTTAGTTAAGTTCTGTAGGGGTAACTTTTGATGATGGAGTTAGGGTTCTATTATTTCTATGCTCATTGCCAAAAAGTTGGAATGGTTTAGCTCTGGCCATTAGTAACTCTGTCTCTAGATCTAGTACTTTAAAGTTTGATGATGTTGTCGGTGCAATCCTTACCGAGGAAATGCGACAGAAAATCTCCGGTGAGACATCAAGTAATGCTTTGACTGCAAAGACTAGGGGAAGAAGAATGGAAAGAGGAAAGAGCCCAAGATATCACAATAAGTCAAGAAAAGGCAAATCCAAGTCCAGATCGGGGATAGTGCGCTCGAAATGCAGGAAGAAAGGACACCTGAAGAAAGACTACAAGTCTCGTAAGGGAAAATAAGGAGACGCACAACAAGAAACTAATCATGAATCGAATGTAACAGGTGATGTGTTGCAAGATGATTTGATTCTTTCATTAGAAAATATTATTGATACCTAGATGGTAGATTCACGGGCCTCATTCCATGCCACACCTAAAAGGAAACATTTTCATGATTATGTTCAAGGAGATTTTGAACAGGTTCGATTGTGTGATGATAAACCCTGTAAAATCGTTGGAATGGGTACAGTTTTCATAAAACAACAAAATGGAAATCAATGGCTATTGAAGGAGGTAAGGCATGTTCCAGATCTGAAGAAAAATCTGATCTAAATAGAGCAGTTGGGAGGTGAAGGTTGCGTAACTACTTTCACAGATAAAACTTGGAAGGTCACTAAAGGATCCCTGGTAATAGAAAAAGGAGGAAAGGTTGGTACATTGTATTTATGAAATGGTATTTCTAATTCTGTTAATGCGTTAACCTCTACAGGAGAACATACGACATTATGGAATCATAGGCTCGGGCACATGAGTGAGAAAGGGATGCAAATTCTTCACTCAAGAAATTTGTTGCCAGGTTTGAAGCATGTTGATTTAAAATTATGTGAGAATTG
>APFE031696820.1:0-23633 GCA_000404065.3 Pinus taeda
AAAAGAAGAAGTTTGAAGTCGCTAAATTCGTCAAAAGACTCGACGATGTTCCAGAGGTAAATCTCCCACCTGAGGGCCCGATCCAGGTCGCTTTGTCCCTTGCAGATCGTGCACTGGTGGGTCAATTCACGGGCCTTTGGCCCTCGCCAAAATCGACGAAAAACTGGGTCATCAAGAACTGGGTTCCGCTGATCGAAAACAATGTCACCTCTTATTTTTTGGGTAGAGGCTTCTTCTTGTTCGAGTTCAACACAAAGGAGGACAAAGACCTGATCTTCAGGAACGGGCCCTATTTCATGGGACCTCAGGGTCTCTACCTCAACAAATGGACCCCTGACTTCGATTCGACCATGGATGTCCCAACAGCGGTCCTTGTCTGGGTTCGGCTCCCAAATCTTCCAGTGCACTGTTGGAACTAGGAGTCCCTCAAGCACATTGGAAATACTTTGGGAAAATTCATTAATAGAGCATACAACAATGATCAATACGATTGCGCCCGAATCTGTGTCAAGGTGGACTTAGAGGTGGGGCTTCCGGAGGACATCAAATTAAAGGTTGGCAGTTGGACGCATGTGCAAGTGCTAGACTATGAGCAACTCCCTTTTAAATGTCGTAAATGTCATATCTATGGCCACTTTGTAGGAAGCTGCCCGAACAAAGGGGAAGCAGAGAAAGGTAAGGAAGAGGGCTGGAACCAGGTCAAGAGGTCAAAGACATCCCACAAGAAATCTGGGGTTCATGGCCCCCAACCTGCCTCCACCCAGAATCCTCCTCCGCCAAAAAGCCAAGAAAACAGGTACGAGGTCTTAAGCTCTGCTGAAGAGACCCCTCAAGAAGAAGATAAGCAAATAAACCTTCGAAAAAAACAACTTCAGCAGATGCAAGACCTGAAGAAAGCGCCATGGCAAGAAACAAGGAAAAGCAAACAGAAGCATCCGAGGAGGAACATGACTCGGAGGAGTCTGAGGGGGATGGAGAAATAGGAGACATGCAGACATCGGTCAGAAGATCGACAAGAGGCCGTAAATCTGCTAGAGAAAAGAGAGATCAGGAAACTTACAAAGACAAGCTACAGGGTAGTTAGCCCACTCTGGAGAAACTCCTTGGCAAAAACCCGAAGACAACTAAAAGCCAAGTGCAGGGCTCCAAGGGAGCCCATCATCATAAAAATAAATGATGAAGATTGTCTCCTGGAACTACAGAGGAATGGGGAGCAAAGTGAAAGAAGAAGCAACGAGAAGCCTTATAAGAAGAGAAGCCCCGGACATTCTTCTGATTCAGGAGACCAAAATGGAGGACAAGGAGTTTCTCCAAATCAACAAAAATTTTTGGAAAGGAAGTAGCAGACATGCAGTTTCAGCACGGGGAGCCTTTGGGGGTCTGGGCTCCCTCTGGAATCCTCTCAAGTATAGGCTGGGCTCCGAACTGCACAACACCCACTGGTGGTTTTTGAAGCTCTAGCCTTTGGACTCGAAGGAGGCAGTCAACCTTTTCAATGTCTATGTTCCAACAAATATAGGGGAGAAAAGGGAATGTTGGGACTCCATCAGACAATTGTCAGAGTCAGAAAATTTGGAAAACATCATTGTGGCAGGGGATTTAAACCTTACCATGCGCATGGAGGAAAGCGAGGAGGCACAATCATAAGGGACCCGGCAAGGGAATGGGTGAAAGACCTCATGCAGGACTGGGATCTGCTTGACATCCCCCCAGAAAATGGTAAGTACACCTGGTCTAACAAAAGAATAGGTCCTGGGCACATTGCTGCTAGACTTGATAGATGTTTGGTGCAGAGTTCCTTCCTTCTGTTGGGCTTAGAATCCAGATTGTATATCCTCCCATGCAGTGTTTCAGATCATAAGCCCATTCTACTTGAGATGTTGGGCCATAAAGATCTTGGACCCATCCCCTTCAGATTCAACCCTCTTTGGGTCAAGGAACCAGAGTTCCTGAATTTGGTTCAAGACTGTTGGAATCTGCCAGTGAAAGGTTCTTCTTTCTACATTTGGGAAGAAAAACTTAGAAGACTGAAAGTAGTTCTTAAAACTTGGGCCAAATCCCTTCCCTCCCCTACAAAAGAGAGAAAGCAGACCCAAGACATCCTCGCCCAGCACCATGCTCAAAGAGAAGATGCAGAAATCAATAAAGAAGTTTTAGACAAGGAAGCTGAGCTCCAGCAAATCTTCCATAAAGCTTGCCTTTCGGAGGAAGAGCATTGGAGACAGAAATCTAGGAGTTTATGGCTTAAAGCAGGAGACAGAAATACTGCCTTCTTCCACAAACAAGCTCAAGTCAGAAAGAGCTTCAATTCTATCGCAGAAATCAAAGATGGCAACTCGACTCACAAGGATTTTGATAGCATAAAAAGAGCAGCTTTCAATCACTTTCAAAACCTGTATAGAGAAGAGGGCGTGACGGACCCAAACTCCAAATCTTTGGAGGCGGTTCCCCCTAAGATCTCATATTCAATGAATCAACAGCTTGAAGCGAAGATCTCTATACAAGAAATAAAAGATGCTCTCTCCGACATGGAGCCTGACAAAGCCCCGGGCCCGGATGGCTTCACTGCAAGATTTCTTCAAACCTTGCTGGCAGACTGTGGAGAAAGACCTCTATAAAATGATTTTGAAATCCCAAACTTGCCAGAAAATTGAGGGCAGCACCAATTCAGCTTTCCTCGCCCTCATCCCCAAGGAAAAGGGTGCCAAAGAATTCAATCGGTTCCGCCCCATCTCCCTCTGTAATATTGGATACAAATTAATCACAAAGGTTATTTCCAACAGACTAAAAGGTATTCTTCCAGCCATCATCCCGAAGAACCTAGGCGGATTTGTTCAGGGGAGACAGCTTGCTGACAACTGCATCCTCGTGCAAAAGGCGATTCACTCGAGTCAGCTTCGCAAAGAAAAAGGTATGGTATTTAAATTAGATTTAGCTAATGCTTTTGATCGGGTCAGACTTAGCTTTCTTTGGGAAGTCCTGAAAAAATTTGGTTTTGGAATGGGCTTTTTAGAATGGATCCATGCATGTATTGCTGATCCTTGGATCATCCCTCTCGTGAATGGGAGAGCAGCTAGTTTTTTTAAAGCCTCAAGAGGGCTTAGGTAGGGTTGCCCCCTCTCTCCGCTCCTCTTCGTTCTTCATGTTTCTCTCCTAAGTTTCTTCGTGGATCAGAAATTGGTCGACCAAGAGATCTTGGGCCTCAATATAGCTAGAGGGGTTAAGAATGTTAATCACACCCTGTTTGCGAACAATACCCTCTTGCTAGGGGTTGCCTCCGCCAGATCTGCTTCAAAATTCAAAGAGGTCCTAGATGACTACAGTGAAGCTACAGGCAGCAACTTAAACATTGGTAAGTGTAAAGTCTTTTGTTGGAATATCTCGGCTTCCACCCTCTCCGCCATTTCAAGAATTCTGGGCGTTTCTGCTTCCCTCAACTGGTCCTCCTTTACATATTCGGGCCTCCCCATCTTCCGCAAATTGGCTTACAGCAGAGATTGGGCTCCTCTATTGGACAGATTCAAAGCCAAAATCCAAGCTTGGGGGTTCTCATGGCTAAATCTTGCGGGCAAAACTGTCCTCATTAACTTCGTTCTCAGTAGCCTCCCTATTTTCCAATTCTCTGTAATTCTAGCCCCTTCAGGCATCATAAAAAAATGGAAGCCTTCATTCGCAAGTTCTTCTGGAAAGGGGGCAAACACAATGATAGGAAAATCCCTTTAGTAAGTTGGGAGAAAATCTGCAAGCCCCAGAGCGAAGGAGGCCTTAACTTTAAAGATCTCAGCCTCCAAAACATAGCCATGGTAGCCAAGATCTTCTGGAGAATCATAGGACCACATCCAGGTTGGGCGCAAAGAGTTCTTTGGAGGAAATACTTCATGGGAAAGAGGAAGAGATGTTTGGACGCCCTTCTACCCACCACAGGCTCGCAGCTGATCAAACTCTGCCACAAAACAGTCCCTTTAATCAAAGACAGAGCGTATTGGATTCCAGGAAATGGCAAAGACTGTAAGATATGGGAAGACAGCATCATGATGCACCCTCCTCTATCGTCTCACTGCTCTCTTCATGCGTTGTGTTTGTGGTTGGACAACACAGGTTGCAACACTCTTTGGGACATCTCGCAATGGGAAGGCAAAAACTAGTTGCGCTGGAGACTCCCTCCCGTCCCTCCTGAGCTGTCTCAAGCTCGCGACCTTTTTCATTCCTTGTTAAATGGTATGGCACCTTTGCGCGTGGGCAAGAAGGATGCCTGTGGTTGGGGAGCCTCCCCAGGGATTTATACGGTTGTGCAAGGTTACAAATGCCTCCATGATCGTCCTTACGTCGCCCCCAATCCTGCTGCTTGGAAGGGGATCTGGAACTGCAATTCCTTGCCTAAGGTTGACTCTTTTTGTTGGTTGTTATGCCAAAGAGGGATTTTAACAGCGAACAGATTGCAGAAGAAAGGATTTTATGGTCCCTCTCGATGCCCCTTATGCTGTGACAGTGAGGAGAATGCCCAGCATATCATTCTGGACTATAAATTTTCAAGAGAAATCTGGCAAGGTCTTTTGAGTTACTGGAATTCTGAATTCACTTTACCCATGTCTATACCAGATCTTTTTGCAAACTGACGGAATTAGTATCCAGAAACGCTCCCAAAAAATGAAACTTCAAAGCTGCGTGGCTCTCCTTGCCGAAAGTCACTTGCTGGCAGATCTGGCTCGAGCGTAATAGAAGAGTTTTCAGAGATGAAAGCCTAAATTCTCAGTTCATCATCACCAAAACAAAATGCCTTTGGAAAGAAAGTCTAGGGGAATATCTGCCGAATTTGAATCTGAGCCAGCATGACTTAGAATGGGGTGCTTCAATGGGCCTCCATTTCTCAGGCGAAATAAGGCATCTCAAGGTCCTAAAAGAGTGGCAATTCAGAGGGAAGGAGAAGGATTTATTGGATTTGCTCCTCAGGCAATCCAAATTCTCTTTGTTTTTCGACGGAGTAACAAGAGGCAATACTGGTTTGGCAGGGGCAGGAGGAATTATAAAAAAACAAAGAGGGAAAAACTGTGGCAAAGTTCGCTTGGGGATTAGGGCAATCTTCCAGCATGCAAGCTGAAGCCTTGGCACTTCTGCAAGGTCTCAAGCAAGCAAAGGCTACTGGTCTCTCAGAGGTCAGCATTATAGGAGATTCACAAGCCATTATCAAAGTCTTAGTAGAGGACTCCTCTCCTGTTGACATTAGACTGGCAAGAGTCATTTCAAGAATCAGATCCTTGACGAAATCTTTCCGGACTACAACCTTCCTCCATGTTTTGAGGGAAAATAATAAAGCTACTGATTTGGAAGCCAACAGGGCAGTTCCTCTTCCTCCTGGTTGTCTTTTGGCAGACGGAATTGAGAGCTGGGACTCCATTCCTTAAAGATTGTCATGTTTTTCTGCATTTTGCTGAATCAGTTTGTTTGTCTATTTAAGATAGGGAAAATAACGAAGATAGACTCGATAGTCTCGAGTAAATCTTGCGGGTTCCCAGGATTAGGGGCCTTTGAATAGTTAGTGGAAGAAAGTTTAAGGGCTATGCCCGACCAAATGTAACCGGTGAAAGGCATTTTGGCCAAAGTCTAATATAAACCCATACCCGTTCTTGTAAAAAAAAAACTAAGATAACCTCCATTATTTTTTACTCGGGACTACAACAATTGTCATGGAGGTTTACCTACAAATATATCAATTTTCTCTTACTTCACTGACTCGAGTCCCATGCAACATAATGTCAAAGCAGTGAAGTATAGATCCAATCCCAGGAAATTGTACAGGTAGTGCACATTACTAACCAAATGATGTCCAGTAGGACTATTTGATATGTGCTTTCCTTTTTCTTCATATAGTCATCCCTTAAGGTTTATATTCAAATGCTCAGATATTTTCTCTTGTACATCTTCTAAACTATTCATAAAGTGGTTTTAATGTATGTGCACTCATAATATGTGCAATGTCCTCGTCTAATTAATTGCCCAAGGGAGAACGAAGTAGCCTATCCAACCCCATAGACTATAGTCAATTATAAAGTGGGAAAACCATTATTCAATGTTTTGGGGTAACATTGGGTAAATTGGGGTCATTAGAGGAAAACTTGTGGAAGAAGCCAAAATTGGGGCTAAGTGGAGGGAAACTTGTAGCCCTTCAAATTAAATTTAGGGAAGAAGACCCCAGAGGGAATCTATAAATAAGAGAATAATCATTCTTCTCGTCATGGATTATTAATCTTTCTGATTTGTGAACTGAGGCTCTGAGGGTTTTAGGACCCCTTTTTATTTGATTGATTTCGATGGTGAAAGATCCCACCCTAGCCAATCCCTTCTCTCTCTCTATTATGTTTGGCCTAATCCTTTGAGGCATCTTTCATCTAATTTTTGGCAAGCAAGGGGAGATTTTTTGTGGGATATTTGGCTTTAGAAGACACTATGTAGCATATTTCATCTATTATGGGGTTTTTGTGGCTAAAATCTAAGGTGGCAAGGCAGACTAAGGCTTCTATGGAGCAATAAATTAGAGCATAAAACCTCCATCTAAGCCAACAGAACCCTTCTAGGGCCTCGCTAAGACCATTATATGGTAGCTAAGCCCTCATCTAAGCAACAGACACTCATTCTATGGCATTGAGGCTTGGCTAAGACAATTCTAGGGTAGCAAGGCCCTCATCTGAGACACAGACAGCTTATTCGATAGCATCAAGGTCTGTCTAAGAAAACTAAGGGGAGCAAGACTCTTATTCTGGGCCACGGACATCTCTTTGTGGAAGCACAAGTATGTTCACACAAATATCAGGCAACAGAAGTCTATCGACAGTGAATCAAGCACACTTTTGTGACAATGCAGAGATTTGAAGTCAGTTGTGCCCTGGCTGCAATAGTGAGTAAACACTTGAAGTTCTATTTGGATAGTGACTCCTTTCTAAGGTCTAGGCGGCTAACACTGGATAGCGTAAGGCCTGAACCCTGACCGTTTAAGAGCTAATACTCTACTGTGACAGCAGTTATCCCTGGAGGGTTCGTTGAAGCAGTCGTAACCTTCTCTAGGGCAAGTCACTGGCAACTTTTTGAGCCTAGGGCGAGACCATGGCAACGGGACATTCATGAGGCAACTATGTGGCATGATCCGTAGCAAACAAACCTAACTAATTCTACTGTGGCAAAGAAAAGGAAGCAAGAGTTAGCTAAGTCTAGCTAATACTAGGGTTGAAAAGTCTAGCTAATACTAGGGTTGAATGAAGGTCAGGCCAATAGTACTAGGGCAACAGGGACATCAACAATTATTGTGGATATGAATCTTAGTAGCACTGGGGTTTATAACCTAGTAAGCATTACATGAACTAATAGCATATTCATGAACTATTGATGGACTTAAATCATCAGTTACATTGTTTACTGAAATCAATATTATATCTATTTGCAAGGATTGAAAATAGTACTATGATACTAATAAAATACAATTTTTTTCATGTACTATATCCAACTCTAGGGCAATTTTACCCTAAGGAATATTATAATATGGTAGTCACATATGTTCATTGACAATATAATCCACCAACCAACTTTTTATTGATAGAAGAAACATCCCATTGTTGTTTTCTTGTTCAAAAAAACTCCTCCCAAATCTTTGACCATTCTTTAGAAAATGTCTCAACAGTTTTCATGATGTGTCAATAATTTCTATTTGAAGAAAAAAACATATTGGGATTCTTTTGACAATTGACTTCATTGATCCTTTTGTTTCCTGAATAAAAATAATTGATCAAAAGCATAATTAATGTAACTTCTTAATGTTGTGGCTCCTTGCATTGGTGTATGTTTCCAATTTGTTTCCCTTCTTTCATGACAACATTAGACACACACACAAATAGACATAGAGATCTAGAGATAGAAGAAGAGATGTTAACCTATAACCTAACTTACTTTGATTCTGAGTAATTAGTCATTATAGTGGATACCTTGATTGAGGGGATAGAGTATGGCCATTAGTATCTCCCCCATGCAATTGAAACTGACATCGTCATTTCCAGTTAATGTTCATTTCCATTCTTCATGTGGTCAAAATACACATGGGTCGTGGATAATCACTCGTTTTCTTCTTGTGAATGTCACCTTTTGGTTTGATATAATAACATCATACTAAGGGGAAGATATATACATCATTTCATATAGTATTCTGATTTCAGTAAAGGAACACAATTTGCATTGTGTCAAAAATATTACAGACAATGATTTCATAATTTTAAACTCTTCAAGAAAAATAAATTATACAGGGTGATAGCAAACCAGAAAACAAGGTTGATTTCTCATTTACAAATGACCACTTTATTGATCTACAAATTAGACATGGCCATGGCCACGTAATTGACACTTTATTGATCTACAAATTAGACATGGCCACGTAATTGAAAGGACCAAGGCATTAAAGCTTGATGTATAGGAAACACTAAAAGAAATAAAAAACAAAATAAAATAAAATGACTTTGTTAATATCCATAAAGCCCAATAGCTTATGAGACCAATCCTAAACAGAACAAAAAGTATCATCTTTATGGTCCTTGGGAAAAAGAATTATCATCTCTTGGCAACCAAAATGTAGAATTCAAGGCAGATTGCATAAAAGGCCTAGGAAAATTTTGCCTGTTGAGTTGGTTGATTAAGGTGTTCAACTTCTTCAACCTTTTATTATTTTTCAAATTTGTAGCACAAAATTCCTTATTCTAGCTAGAAGAAGCTGTAAAAGAGGAGGCAAAAAGGGTGCTTTCTGGCAACACCAAATTTTAGGATTCCTTATTGGCATTGGCTGAAAGACAGGAATAGCATGATTGTGTTGAAAAGTGACTTACTGCAACAATGCAAAATTTTCTGGGAATACTGATGTACAAAAGTTGCAACTAGAGGCAATTGTCTCAGGGAGTAGTCTACCTGGGCGGAGGAATTGCCCGGTTTTCGTCGCCGCCCGGAAAATTATCCGGCTCCGGCCGCCGGCAATCCTCCGCCCTCTGCCACGCTCCCCTGGCTCCGCCCCCTTCCTCCGCTCCGCCCCCACTCCCTGATTTGCTCCGGGATTTCCTCAATCACCCCCTGGCCACCCGCTCTACTGCTCGAATCATTGTTGTGGCCACCCGCTCTATTGCTGGGACTCTGATATGGCTATCAAAAGGATGAACAATCACATCCAAGTCCACAGTTTGAGCCTATCAGAGTTGGGAATACATACCTCTGGTCATTATCAGATGATTAGTTTTACTTATATTTAAAGAACTGAACATTTTTGCCAATTCACTAAGGAAGCTTTGCATTTGGCTCAAAGTTTTCTTGTTTTAGATGAATTTACTGAGGGGCATCTAGTTTCCTCAAGGTCTTGTTACATTTTAGACTTCTGATCTTATTTGGATGGTGATCTGTAACATGTCAACTGATGATGATATATTTTGATATAGAACTCAATAAGATATTCAAGCGAGTAATAGCTCATTCGAAAGGGGAAAGTGTCCTCTACAAGATGGTGTCATTTTCATCCTTAACTAATATCAGTATTCTATCATAAAATTATATTTTATGAATTGTAATCATTATTTTATCTGTGGCAGACTTTAAGATTTTATCATTATGTTTTCGACAATGTTTAGGGCTTCCATGTTTTTAATCTTTTTGGCAATATCCAAAGATGAGTGTTTCTGCACTTGTTTCCTTTATTTATTAGGATTAGGGCATCTTCAAAGGCATCATGGGCATCTAGGGCTTCATTGATATATGCATACATCTTGGATGAGTTTATGATATATGTGACTGCTGTTGCATATATCTCTAGGTTGTTAGTTTTTATCAACCATGGTTTTCTTTTAAAAAAATATAGAAAATATTACTATGGGTATAAAAAAAAGTTTTACATGCTTTTATGAAGTTTGAAGCTTATGATTCTATGAAATTAATGTTAGATATTGTCATGCTAGAACAGTAGGCTAACCCTTCTCAGTACAAGGCCCAATTATTGATTATCCTAACAGATTATTTCTTCTTCCCATGGTGCAGTTAGGCTGTCAATTAGCACTATTGGGCTAGTTTGTATTTCATGCCAATCCCATAACAACTTTCAGATTATGTGTATAAACAACATATAACTGATCTGAGCATTCCCACTATTGGAATGGCGGATGTCATTAATGATGAAGAGCAGTTTAGTACATTATAAATAAGTGAATGAGCTAGCACAGTAGGTTAAGACGTGGTTGGTGAAAGCCATTAGGCATCTGCATCAGCTAACCTTTCATAAGAGCAGAGTGGAAAGGAGCAGAATTAGGCATTCCACTTTTCACTAATCTAATATGGCTATTGGAGTCTGCAATAACTAAGCTTTCATAAGATTGGAGTGAAGAGGAGAAGAGCTGGGCATTCCACTTTTCAATAAATCAGAGTGGAGAGGAGAAGAGTTCGGCATTAGAAATACTCCATCATATTTTTGTCTATACATAGTTTAAGGTTTAAGTTCTCAATGTTGCTGCAACAACAAACACTCTCCCAAATGTGTGCCCCCCCAGATGTCTGTAAACAACACAAAAATTAACCATATAACCTACAAGCCAATGGCCCTTCTTGTGGAGCTTATCACTGGCAATAATTGATGGATATGCATTGCTTGTAAAGCCCAGTCTACGAAATTCTCTTGTTGTCAGTCTTTTTGTTATAGCTGATGGGGTAAGGAGAAATTTACTGAACCAGGCAGTGGATCCATTATGATGTCTGTAAACAACACAAAAATTAACCATATAACCTACAAGCCAATGGCCCTTCTTGTGGAGCTTATCACTGGCAATAATTGATGGATATGCATTGCTTGTAAAGCCCAGTCTACGAAATTCTCTTGTTGTCAGTCTTTTTGTTATAGCTGATGGGGTAAGGAGAAATTTACTGAACCAGGCAGTGGATCCATTATGCCTGCAGGATTTACTAATTCTCTCATAAAAAACCCATCTGAAATTCAGTATTGCAGGTTACTGCAACATTGACTTTTGCTGCTGCATGTGCATAAGCGGGTACTACTATTCTCATTGGAAATGGTTTAATAGAATGTGCCCAGAACCACTGTGCAAAATATGAAACTGCTACAGCTATCGAATCCTTGAGTTGGTTCATGGTTTCACCATCATTTTTTTTACATTTTGGATGTTGGCAAAGAGGTAATATTTGGTGTGCCTTGTTGAAGAAGTCCATTCACACTTAACACCAGAAGTGTATGCAGCTTGATTCTTCCATGAGAATAAAGCTTTCTGCATCAAGCCAATTACCTTTTCGGGGTAATAATGTCCACTGGAAGTTTTGATATGGAAGACATATTAGAGCTAACCTAAAGGTTACCTAGATTGTCTAGAGTCCATTTCTATATTAGCATGTTTTTTTTTGGGATCTTGGACATATGTTGATATGCAATATTAAGGGCAGCCCTTCAGGAACAACAAAAACATCCATATCATTGATTTAGATGCACCATACTTCCAATTGGAAATACCCAATCATACTTTTTTCTATACATGGTTTAAGGTTTAAGTTCTTAATGTTGCTGCAACAACAAACACTCTCCCAAATGTGTGCCCCCCCAGATATCTGTAAACAACACAAAAACTAACCATATAACCTACAAGCTAATGGCCCTTCTTGTGGAGCTTATCACTGGCAATAATTGATGGATATGCATTGCTTATAAAGACCAGTCTATGAAATTCTCTTGTAGTCAGTCTTTTTGTTGTAGCTGATGGGGTAAGGAGAAATTTACTGAACCAGGCAGTGGATCCATTATGCCTGCAGGATTTACTAATTCTCTCATAAAAAACTCATCTGAAAATTCACTATTGCAGGTTACTGAAAAATTTGACTTTTGCTGCTGCCTGTGCATAAGCGGGTACTACTATAAGATACAGCCAAGTTAAAAGCAATTTGAGAGCAAGGTTATTTTAAGAACACAATCTGTCAGAATGATATCGTTACAGTTATGAGGTCTGATGCCTATTCCTAGTGAAACTTACTTATTATCCATGGATAACGGGGATTAGGTTTACCTCAGAAAATTCTATTTTGGCATACTGATAGCAGGAATAGACTATTTAACAAGGAGCAAGATTTCTGTATAGATAGTGTGCCAATTCAGTCAATTTTATGTTTAGGTTCATTACTCATGAAGTCTGGCTCCAATCTCTCAAAAAGATTAAGTTTGCAGTGACTGGTATCAGTAATTTCTTTTTGTCTAAAACCCGATTCAATGTTTGATATCAGACTTTTCAACTATTTTATGGCCGGAGCAGGTTATGGCAAGGAAGTTAATGGATGACCTATTTTATGGCCAGAGCAGGTTATGGCAAGGAAGTTAATGGATGACCTCAACAAGGACCAACCTCTCTAGCTCTTGCAATTTTTTCAAGGGCTAATGCATGTTGGTCCCTCCTCAGCCCCTTTAAATATTTTCAAGGTTCACGGTCGTGGAGCTATATGCATGTTCTGGCTCTAATGCATGTTGGTCCCTCCTCTAGACCTCACAAATTTTTCAAGCTTAGTTCATAGTCATGGAGCTACATGCATGTTCTGCCTCTGAATAAATTGTTTCCTGGGGAAGCTCTTTCTCGTAGTGGATGTCTTTAGGTTCCTTATGCCGTAGCAGATTTCTCCTGAGTGACATTTTTCTTCTCCAATTCAAGGTTGTTGCTATTGAAATACGCATTATGAGATGCTACCTCCAGTACTCGGAAGCTTTCTGTCTTGCAATTGCAGAAGGTAAGGTTGTTGCTATTGAAATACGCATTATGAGATGCTGCCTCCAGTTCTCGGAAGCTTTCTGTTTTGCATTTGCAGAAGGTAAGATTGTTGCTATTGAAATACGCATTATGAGATGCTGCCTCCAGTACTCGGAAGCTTTCTGTATTGCATTTGCAGAAGAGACTATTGAGACAACATCACCATCTGCAGAGGGGACTACTGAGACAACATACACTGGCAAAAAGGATTATTGAGATAAAATAACCATTTGCAGAAGGGATTACTGAGACAGCATAGTTTTGCACAACTTGTTATCTTCAATCCCAGAAGAAAAATAGCGAAAAAGAAAAAAACATCTATTTTCAAATATTTTATGGCAAATTTCACTCCAAAAAATTCTTATTTTCATGACCACTAGGATTCGCCCTTTCCCTGCCCAAATTCATGCTTAACATTATTTTCCCTTAAACTGTAAGCATCACATATATGTAAATAATGTGTAGTCTACCATGTATGCTATTAAGTTTTTGCATTATGATTCATCAGTTCCTCATTTTCCGAAGAAGTTAGATAAAAATGTCATAGTGCACAATGAAGTAGTGTCAAGTTAGTGGTTCAGGTCATTAATTGACAAGAGGAGGATTATCTACAGCACTATATCCACGTATATCTTACAACATTCCTAATCCCAGAGGGCACTGAAATTCCAAAACCAGATCGGTTAAATTAGAGGTATGAGCTATAAACATACAACCATATAGCCAGATGTTAATCTTAAACCATGAAACTACTTTGTGCAAAATAGAGGAAAACGACAAGAAGGCTGCATCAATAAAGCTTATCAAGTTTTCTTCCTGACTTGAGGAAGATTCAAACTTGATACAGGCAAAACCAAGTTTTCGTGAACTGCAAATTCTTCCCTGGCTTTCATATGACAAGAGTGGAATCAATTCATGGCATACTTTTGAGTCCATGCTCTTGCTGTCTCCTCATAACGAAACCTTTGGCTCTTCTATATATGAGAAATTTCAGGAACAAGAGGATCATCAGGATTTGGGTCAGTCAGAAGAGAGCAAATTGACAAAAGGACCTTAGAGATTGTCAGTGCGGGACTCCACTGTTCCTTGAGGATATCCAAACAGATGCTACCATTGGAGTTAATGTTTGGATGATAAACCTGATTCAGAACAACATGGTGCTACATTAGTCTCATGAACAACTATTCGCATTATGCTATTTGTGACAAGAAACATTTTAACACAAAAGACCACCAAAAGGCTGACATTTCAAGATCACCCACAAATATAAAGGTTCAACTAAATTCACAGGATCTTTCTCTGCTACAAGTTCATAAAAAATTGAAGCGATACTAAGTATCAGCTAATCTTCATAATGCAAACAGATGACAAAAGTCTGAAAGGTTATGCAAATGGAAGACTGTACCTACGTAGGATAGATTAAGCAACTCTCTTTTGGCAGGAAACCTCTTTTTCTGATGCTTGTAAAAGATCTTTCATGTTCGTTGAGCACTTTTTATTTACAACATACGTTTCTCAGTGAGCTAGTTATATGGTTTTTTCCTCGGATTAAGAAATGTGATTTATTAAAATAAATCTATATATGTATTTGACATATTATACAAACAATACAAAATTTTCATAATTCTAAGATTAATATTGCAAAATTATGCACAGTTTTTACATTTCTGTTCATTCATTTTATAATTCTAACTCAGTCTATTGCATACAGTACATCAGTAGACAAGATAAAAATAACCAGTATCATTGATATTATCATTCTCATTCAATCCAGCGAAGAGTACATCATTAGACAAAATACAACTTATCAATCTGAAAAAAGGTGTAGGACATAATACCAATCCATTTTTTCCTAAAAATCTGACATTTCAATTTCAGTTGTCATATACATATAGATGTTTGTGAGGTCAAAGGGGCATTTTGTCAAATCTAACTTACCATGCCATAGATATACAAACAATCATTCTTTATAAACTTACTAACGTAAATTGGTATATCACCTTCACTTTGAAATCTAATCACCTCCACCCCTGTCTTCCTCGACTTCATCAGATTTAACCTCCTCTGGTCTTGCTTCAATTTGGCTTTCTTCATTTTCTCCCCGTTATAAATTTTCTTTGAAGATCCTTCTTACCTACCTTCCTATCGTGGCTCTCAATTTTGATTGCACTTTTATACAGAAACATCCTACAAATTCCATCTTTACATTTAAATTAAATTGGTCATTGTTACCACCTGAAAATATACAATTCCTTTTTCACTCATCAAAGTAGTCATTGGTAATTTTTTCCTACCTTAGGAAAACTAAAAGTTTAGAACTTAGCAGGAAGTGCATGAACAAGTGAGCCCTTGTATGAAGCTGAATATCAATCACAGTTGCAGATGATGGAAAGTGACCTGAAGAACACTTTTAGTGCGATCATGGTCCAAATAAATTGCATTCATCTTTCAGGGCTAGATCAAGTCAAGGAAGGTCCTGTGGAACGCATAGATGAGAGCGCCAGCATGGGTGATAATTCATCTAAGACACCATTCAGATGACAAATCAAGGTATTTCTACATAGTTGTAGGAGATAACAAATCATATTTAAAACTCAGATGTATTAGGACTTACATGTATAACAAATAAAGTGATCTAATAATGGGGCATTTAATGTAGACAATAGTGTGGTGGTTAAGAGTTTAGTTATTCATTAGTTACAGAACATATTCCTCTCTCCTACGATGTAATAAGAATTGCATCACCTAATAAATGTATCCTTTCCCATTATTACGTGTGATCCTATCCACATTGTGTGCGTAAAAACAATATGGTATCAAAGCAATTGTAAGGAGAAGCTGAGAAAGTGGGTGGAGCTAAGGGCTTGTTGTGATTAAAGAAGGTATCAAGGGACTGCCAGTCACAAATCAAGCCACAAACATGAATTTGGGCACATCCTCCAGGTATTAACACCAAGATAATGCTTACACAGCTTTTCAAGATGCGGTTTAAAATGGCGAAAGCTTCGTTGGGAATCAAGTTAAAGGGGAATATAACCCTGAAAACACCAGTCTGAAGAGCAAATTTTCAGAGACCAGAGGTTTAGTTAGTGACTCCAAAATTCTCATCTTTTATCATACCTTAAGCATACACACTTGCTAAAGGTCCATTGAATCTGATTGAAGGTAAAATTTCAAAAATGTATTTCCACCACCCCTTGGAGTCATTTACGTTGATCTCTACATTCAAATACTCCAAAATTCTCATCTTTAGTTAGTGACTCCAAAATTCTCATCTTTTATCATACCTTAAGCATACACACTTGCTAAAGGTCCATTGAATCTGATTGAAGGTAAAATTTCAAAAATGTATTTCCACCACCCATTGGAGTCATTTACGTTGATCTCTACATTCAAATACTCTGCACAATTCCTGTATGACCAAAACTGGGAGTGATACAAAAGGAAGAGTCACTTCAACAAATAGCATTGAGAAACATGGGACATTGGAGATCTCACTTTTCCAATTAAATTCATTGAATATATAGTAAAATCTAAAAGCTACCCTCTCTGTAACTTGATGGGATGGTTTTTACTTTACCAAAATGACTCTTTATTTCCTTTTCTGTTTAAGGACGAGGAGGATCAGATTCACATCTAAAATATCTAACCTATTTTCAATTTTTAATTTCATATGTTCTTTTATGATGGTCCAAAACTTCAGATTTCCCCAAAATATATCAAGGTGAAACAGTGAATAGCCAGGAAAATATAAACTGAAAACTGTTCAAAAGGTTCAACTGTCTACTTACTCATTTACTCCAAAGTATAAAAACTATAACAATGTTCAGCTTTTATTAACTGTATTACTGGAATTGCAGAGACAATCAGTTGCAGAGTTAGATTGTAAGAACAATGGGGGATAGGTGAGGAAAGGGCCTGTTCTGACATGTACCAAAAACAGCGTTCAGCTTTTATTGATCTGTATTACTAAAAACTAACTGTATTACTGGAATTTCGGAGACAGTCATGGTTGCAGAGTTAGGTTATAAGAACTATGGGGGATAGGTGAGGAAAGGGCCTGATCTAATCTGTACCAAAACCAAAATCGATGGCTCATTTTCCAAAATTGTATGTCTATTTTCATTTTATGTGAATTTAAAGTTTTACAATTATGGATAAATAATGAGGAATTTCGTTCATTTCTCCAGTGCTTCACAAAGCATTCCAAAACGTATCAATTTTTTTGGATCTATGTAAGCTCAATTTTGTATTATTTCTATATTCATTAATTTAAGTTTCATTGAAGGATTCACTTCATTTTTTCCAGAAATATTAATTTTTACTTGAGTTGAAATGTAATAATAATAGCAGTGGACTTTTTTTACTGGGTAGTTGCTTGTCAAACCTGGAATT
Source organism: Pinus taeda (assembly GCA_000404065.3). Taxonomy (NCBI): domain Eukaryota; kingdom Viridiplantae; phylum Streptophyta; class Pinopsida; order Pinales; family Pinaceae; genus Pinus; species Pinus taeda. The sequence continues at coordinate 17,193 of APFE031696820.1, forward strand.
ATTCTGGGATCCATACTTCTTTTTTACCTTCATCATACATATACATATAATTACCAATCACACATTTTCAATACTTGTGCATATGTTCCCGATTTAACAATTCTCCGAGCTTTGAGTAATTTCATTACTTTTTTTAAATACTAGCAAAGGGCAGAGTATATATGACTGTGGCTTGCCTTTAAGTTACTAGAATCGCAATTTGCATAGTTGATCCTGTACTAATCCAGGAAGGAATTCTTGCGAGAATTCCTATGACTCTGGCATCAAGGAATGATTTTGCAGTATTTTTTTCTCATATGATGGTAAATAGCCTTAGGCGTTTGTTTGCAGGTAACATGGCTGCTTCGACATACCCACCTCCACCTCCATTTTACAGGCTTTACAAAGATTACCTAGATAATCCAGATTCAGCACCAGCACCACCTCCACCGATTGAGGGGCCTTACATGTTGTATGGTGCTAGTTACACTGTAAGTTTAAGTTGCTAATGTTGGCAGAAATCTTTCTTCTCCTTTGGCAGTTTGATTTCTTTTGTATATTTAAATTTATCATGGAATTAGACTGTGTCAAAATCTAACTCACTTTGTTTTATTCCTTCGATTATATTTTGATAAATAGATAGTATATCTTTACTAGCTTGTTGAATGGGAAGTGAACGGAGAGGCTATTACATTAAATTAGGATTTTAGGGCACCTATTACATTTTCTGATGAATTATAGGGCACCTGGCCGTTAGGGATGTATCTAATGACACTAAAACGCCGCCCAGCATCAGGAAGCGCGAAGAAGAGGATTAAAGAAAGCATGATCCAATCAAGGGTTCGACGACCGTGCCGAAGAACCAGATGGAAAATTATCAATGGAGAAATACAGGAATCCGCCACCGGATGTGTCACGAAGGACCCGGTAATGAACATTCGGCAAGATTGGAAGGATTAAAAGGAAACCACGAGGATTGTAAGCTGCTTCCTCGGCTGAAATTGTAAGCTGCTTCCTCGGCTGAAGAGATGAAGCTGTCTTCTGTTTTTTTTTCAGAGAAGAAAAAACACACCATCACATATTATTGAAAACGGAGGATGGTTACAGAGCATGGTTCTGATTGGGGAAGCGGAACAAACCTGGTTGGCGAGCAGCAGAGCGGGAGGCGCCTAGTCGAGGAGGAAGATCGCGATTGGAAACCCAGAAATGATTCGACAATGATTCGAGCAGTAGAGCGGGTGGCCACGGCAATGATTCGAGCAGTAGAGCGGGTGGCCAGGGGGTGATTGAGGAAATCCCGGAGCAAATCAGGGAGTGGGGGCGGAGCGGAGGAAGGGGGCGGAGCCAGGGGAGCGTGGCGGAGGGCGGAGGATTGCCGGCGGCCGGAGCCGGATAATTTTTCGGGCGGCGACCGAAACCGGACAATTCCTCCGTCCAGGTAGACTACTCCTTGTCTCAGTGTTGCAACATTACAACATCTCTCTTGTTTCTACTAAAAGTAGGTTGGTGCAATCATTTTGTGCTTGTTTATATAAAAGATTGGTGGGGGCCTCTTTTATATTCATGCATACAATTCCTTTGGATTAATCCACTTTGGGGATAAATAATTTGATAAACAAAAGAAGTAAGCAACCCCAAGTCAAAAGATGAGGGCCTGTCCAAAGAGCGCAGAAATTCTTCTGTTACTAATGATTGCAGTGTAGAAGGTGAAAAGACATCTAAGCAAGATCTAGAGAAAAAACTTCCTATAGCAGCAATGGAGGAGAACCAAAGGATGAAACAAATAAGGAAGAAGTTGAGCAAAATGGGAATAAAGACAGGATGCTCAAAAAAAACTGACAAGCTATTACGTTTTCCTTGTTGTGATAGTTCAGGCACCAGGTTCTACTGTCAGAATAATTACAACGTGAATGCCTATGCATTTCTGCAAAGCTTGCCAAAGATACTAGACTGTTGGAGGAACAATAAGAAACATCCTTGTAGGTACTAGACAATGTAAGAACAAGCATTCAAGTACACATTATTGGCATACAATGAAGTTTATTGGCCTTACACCTGCTAAAATTGGTGCCTCTAATGCTGCCCACCATTCAGAGAACTAGGTTATTTGCCTGCCATTACCTATTTTTCTATGGAGTTTTTTTTTCACCTGGTTCTTCTGGTGTACTGAAAGTTCTATCTGAATTAGGCTTATCTTAATTAGTGTACTCCCCCCCAATTGATCTTGTTTTTCATGGGCTCATCCTTTCCCTTCCTTGCACTTTCTGTGAGGGAAGGATGCAAAGTCCCATATAGATCTTGACCTTTCTCCTGCTTCACTTTAAACCACCAAGTGACCCCTCTACTTGACTGACAAGTTGAATATATATTAAGTTTTTCAGTTGGTAGTTTTCCAAAAACTATCTTAGTTTACTAGCAATTTGTTCTGTGTCATTTTGTATCATATATGCCAGAGCATTAATGTTTTTATCTAGGTGCATCGCAAGGGAGTTCTCTTAATTTTTTAGAGTCATCTAGGTTTTATCTATAGAATTAAACAGAATCAATCCTTTCAGAATATATTCTCTAGAAAGTTGGAGGATGCAGATGACTGCATTTCTCATTATATCAATCTGGTTTGGAAGAGCAAATTTTCAACATCAATTTTAACCTGGAGATTCTGGTTCACAGTTGAAACTCTTATTGTACTTATATCTTTAACCATTCATTCTGCATCCAATCACTTATGCCATGCTCTAAATCGTGTTTGCTTTGCCACTTCCATACTTTTGAGGTCTTTAATTGAATGAATGTGAAAAATTGATTAACACAATGGTACAAAACCCAAACTTCTATTTTCTTTTCAAGGAAACAATATATATTTGGTCTTTGTAACTTTTGCTGAGCACAAATGCTTGCTGACTTTTATGTAATACAAGCTTTATTACACTAACAGATTCAGTTATGCTCATAATTCTTGAGGGGCTTTATAGCATCATTATCTGAGCAGTTTGGAAGAGTAAAATCCTACAAGAACTCAGTCCAAATTGTTCTTTAGTTAAATAGAATTGAACTTCATTTTCTTGGTTGCTGCCAAACATTTCATATACAAAATATCTTAAAGAGTCTTCATACTTTGGGGAACCCAAGAACATTGTGAAATATGAAAAAGGAATTACAGTCTAGAAAACGTATTACTGCTCTTGATTGTGGAAAGAATTACAGAGGTGAGCTTTAAATCTGCAAGTCTCATTTCTGCATGTTCATAGGGTATTGAGCTCTCAAAAGAAAATTGTCATTGCAAGCACCGATGATGAAACTAGTCAAAATCACTTTTGACTAATTTGCAAATCTGGTGAAAGAATTTATGTTTGAAGAAAAAATTCTAGGATTTTGACTAGTTTGCAAATCTGGTGGAAGAATTTATTGTATGAAGAAATAGTTTTCTTATTTAAGTAAAGTTGAAACTTCCTAGAAGAAAATGTGTAAGTTTAGTTGTTTTGGTAAAATTTGAGGAAAGAGCAAAAGTGGCAAAAGCCTACGTGGAGTGGTAAAATTTGAGAAAGTAGCATAAAGTGATGAAAGGAATCTATATATCTATATTCCATTTCTTTCTTAAATATCAAATATGCACTTGTCTTCATGGAATATATATAGAGAAAGAAAGAGAGTCCAAAGACTTTTAAGTAGAAATAAGTACATTTTGCAAAGACCACAAAGCATAAACCCTTAATAGCCCCTCCGAATTTCAAAAAACACATATCATATAATTATGTTGCATAAAATTGTTAAATTAAACCACACATACCTGCACCGACTACACCCATGGAACTTTGGAACTTCCATTAGTTGAGTTGTTTGGGTTAGCCTTAATTTCTTGGCCTATTGAACACAACAAAAACAAAACCATAAAATATAATGAGAAATATTTTTAAAAAAACGAAGAAAAAAACAAAAAAAACACTCATGAGAAATTGAGAGCTTACCCTTTCTTCGTTGCTTTCAGGATTGATGTGTTGGAATGTGTTTCCGTTGATCGATAGATGGTGTTCTTTCCTTACTAATGTGTTCCCTCTGATACTCGTGTGTTTCCATGATCAATTATTAATGCCGAATGTGTCCTCTAAGGTAGCGGATTTACTCGATCTACATCCACCGATCAAATCGCTTTTGCTCCTACCACGCGGAAGGAGTTGAGGGCCTAAAAGAAATTTTCTGAAATGAGAGATATTAACCATAACTGTAAATTACAAAAAATATTTAACACAAATTATATGCAGAAGTCTATCCTATGCAAAAACATAAGATCTTACACTCTACATATGTCAGGAGAAAATTGCGTTTGAAATGAAGAAGACTACACCCTCTGTCTCTGTCTCTCTCACACGGAGATATTCAACCGTTCACATCCACTTTTCTGTACCTAAAGTACAAGGCACGTGACATAAAAAATTCTTACAAAAACTTCTGATATAATAATGTAGTAGAATAATGTAACAGAATATGAGTTAAATTTAACCTTACATATCTCCTCTCGGAGTAGAATAATGTAGCAGAATATGCTACAAATTTAAGCTTACATATCTCCTCTCCTCCGCGACCTTCCCCTGCCTCCACTATACCTCCTCCTTCACCTTTCTTTACTTACATTACAAGGGACATGATATAAACTCTTAAATTCTTAAAAATGTTTTTAATATAATTATGCAGCAAAATAGGAGTTAAATTAACTGAAAATACTTCATCCTTCTCCTTCGCCTTCCCCTGCCCCACTGTACCTCCTCCTTCGCCCCCTGCCCCACTGTACCTCCTCCTTCGCCTTCCCTGCCCCCACTGGACTTGTGACTTGTGAAATCTTCATCAGCTTTTGCTATGGCTGGAGATAATTGATAATTTTCCAGCGCATTGAAGCTAACAAAAAATAAAACCAAAAAATCTTGAAAAAATATTAAAAAAATTTCAAAAATTCTCTTGAACCAAAACAGGACCGACCTTCTGTCTCAAAAGAGGACAAAAATATTAAAGAGCTCCTTCCTTCGCCTTCCTTGTTCTAAACTTTAAAACAAATCGCATGATAATTCAAGCATACCTTAGCCATCTCGAGAGGCTCCGAAAGCAGGAGGAGATGGATACCTTCCCCCAATCTCTACAGAAGGGAATAACAGAAGACGTCTCCTGCGACGGATCTCTTTCTAGCTTTGATAAATATCTAAGAGATAACTTCCCCTGAAACGGAAGAGGCAAAAGTCGGCCCATCCTCCTCTCTCCTTTTTCCATGCAAACACCGGACCCTTCTCTATTCGACTGCGCATTTGAGTGGGTTTAAACGGATGTTGTACTAACGACAATGTGCGAAAACGGTGGATAGGTCTGCGAGGCCCTCGCCTTCGCCCCTTGCATCAGTGTAATCTGCATAGGTTTCAAACTTTAAAACAAAACACATTACAATTTGTATTTAAATTGAGACAAATGAAGCAATCATACCTGCCCATTGCATCAGTAGAATCAGTAGAGCCTGTATCAACTAGGTTATTTGGACCGCTTTCATTTTCCATCCATTAACCCCAAAGGATAAAAACTATGAAAACAATAGATAACAGAAAAAACAAAAGGAGAAAGCAAACAGAAACAACAAGATATCAAACCAAAAATCGGCATGGCCATGCTTAAAATTCAGAACAAAATAACCAGAGGGCCCGCAACACCAAAATCCTTGGAAACAGAAAGCCAAAAATAAAATTAAAAGAAACACACCAACACAGCAGACACCATAAACAACCAAGAAATGCCGCCATCATATTGCAGGAACTTTTGTGGCTTGTCAGCGGAACAGCACTCCATTCTTCGACCTCCTTGCCGGCTATATGAACCAGAAAATTGACCCGTCACAGGATAAAATGGATGGAGTAGGTTCAGGAGCATTTTATTCTTTTGATCGGAGGAGGCAGAATTATCAGTGAACAAGACCATTTATTCCCTGCAGCATCGTCAGAGATACGATTCAAGCAGTAGGCAGAGCCATTTCATTGAGTATGTAACTTCTAAGTCGAGATGGTAGAGCCCCTCTATATACCTGTTGTAAACCTGATGTTAGAAGCAAGATCAGCCTTCTGTTTCAAGCTGATTGCCCCAGTGAGTGCACCAAAGAAGTTGACCTCGGTAGCTCAAGACTCGTATTGGAAATATCATTTTTCTTGCAACTGAGGCGAATTTTGTTCTATTCATTCATTTCCCCATCCAAACTTACGAGCATCGCATGCCGGAGTAGCCAGAGCGCTTCTCCCTGCATTGTGTCCCGACGGACCATGGACACATCGCTGCATCGTATGCCGGAGTAGCCAGAGCGCTTCTCTCTGCATTGTGTCCCGACCGACCATGGACACATCGCTCCTCGACCAACACACGTCCAAACATACCTGAATCGCATTTAAGGAAATATGTTTCATTATTTGTTTTTGCCAATTTATGCTTTTCTTTCTTTCA
>APFE031696835.1:0-68991 GCA_000404065.3 Pinus taeda
ATTAGGGTATGGAACTCGTATTTAATCAAGAGCACCAATCCCTCTATGTACCTTGATGTTAGTGACATTGGTTGTCGAACTCCTTCGAGATTCGCTCCCAAACCGGGAGCTTTTGAAAATGTCGCTCCTGCTCTCGTTTTCGCTCTCACTCCCCGCTTTCGCTCCCTCTCCCAAGTAACATTGAGCCAAATGATGTTGGCAAATCTAGCAGTAGCTAGTAGTACTGGTCATAGACTTTTGTTGTAGAGGCCATTTCTAGCCTCCTTGGTTATGTGTTTTTGTTTTGATCTCTATATCATCATCGTGTATGTATTGGATAGTGCACTGGGTGCCATTTTGATATAATGGATATATACATGATCCTACTTTGATCATATGTTGTCTTCTATCTATATTCTAATGCTGTGTTTGGAAACATGAACGAAAATCTTTAAAATTATGTGTTTTTATAAAAAATAAATATTTAATGTATTTTTTACGACCGAGTCATTGAAATCGAGCCGGCCAAGTTGATACCGAGTCGGAGTCGACCCTCGGCCGAGTCGGAGTCGGAGTCAGTTTTAAAACATTGGGACAGAGTACAACAGTACAACAAGAAGGAAGGTGTGGTATTCACAAATTGATTCCTACTTGCAGTAGATGGGTTTCGAGAAGAATGATGGAGACTTAAACCTATATTACATTGTTGTTGGCGAGGATCTGCTCATTCTTGTACTGTATGTAAATGATCTGTTTATTACTGGAGGGGAGAAACTCATTGGGGACTGCAAGAGAGACCTTGCTTCAGAGTTCGAGATGACCAATATATGGCTGATGCACTATTTTTTGGGGCTACGGGTTTGGCAGGAGGATGTGCATATCTTCCTGGGACAAGGCAAGTATGCAGTGGACATACCGGAGGTGATGTCATATGGAGGACTGCAGGCCCATGGCTATGCCTATGTTTACCAACTGGAAGACGCAGCATACTTTGATTTGGAGTTGGTAGATGCCACTTTATATTGCCAATTGATCAGCTTCTTGATGTATTTTTTCAATAGCAGACCACATATTTGTTTCACAGTCAATACATTGAGTCAGTTCATGGTGGAGCCTAGGAGGGTGCATTGGGTGGCTGCAAAACATGTGCTGCGGTACCTGCAGGGTACAGCAGATTATGGTTTGGACTATGCTCAGGGGGATGGAATCATACTGACTAGCTACACAGACTCAAATTGGGCAGGATGTGTTGGTGACAGAGAGTACTTCTAGGTGTTGCTTTAGGTTGGGTTCGGCAGTAGTGTCATGGTTCAGTAGGAAGCAACGGTTAGTAACATTGAGTTCTGTCGAGGCAGAGTATATGGAAACCAATCAGGGTAGTTGTGAGGTCATTTGGCTTCACAAGATGTTGGTGTGCTTATTTGGTCAGGTGTTGAGGCCCATATTGATCTACTGTGATAATCAGAGTTGCATTAAACTCATGGAGAATCCAGTTTTTCATGACAGGTCAAAACACATATGGATCAGGTAGTAGGTACCACTTCATCCGTGACTGTGTTCAGAGAGGAGCAGTACAACTTGAGTGTTTATCTAGTGATGAGTAGGTGGCCGACATTCTCACCAAGTACCTTTCGAGTAATTAATGAAAAGGGGACTAAAGGGAAAAGGTGTCTCATGGGTCAATGAGAGATTAGATCTCCACCCTAGATCTAATTGGCTAAGATGTAATATCAACCATTAAATTTTAGGGTTAGGTCTCTCTTCTCAATGAGAGAACAAGAGGGAAAAAACAAAGGGGGAAAGGCACCAATTGCACGTTTCTTCATGGAGTTGGAGAAGAGAAGCAAAGGAGGCTGAGAGAGCAAAATTAGAGAAAGGAGTGTACAGCAGAGAAAGGACAGAGCACAACAGTACAACAGCAAGGAAATCAGCACACAGTCCAAGGACAAGAGGCTTGAATCCCAAGGGATCTTCCTGGTTATTTGCCTGAGCACCAGCACCATTTTTGGGGTAGGATGGGCCGAAAATCAAGGAGGCACCGACAGTCATTAAGTGCTGTCTGACACAGCACACATTTTGAGGAGTCAGGCACTGTTTTCAAGGAGTCCTCTAGGCAATAAATGCGGGCTGTCAGACTGCTGTAGCAGTGCACAAATCTAGGAAGAAGGGCATGACTTTCTGAGCAGTCAGACAGGTTTCAAGGGACTGATAGAGCTGAGTTTGGCATGGATTTCTGAGCGGGTTTTGCACAGGAACCGAGAACTGTCAGGACAGAAAACAAAGAGCTGCTTGGCACAAACTCCAAGGAGCAGTCTGCTCATTTCTCAAGGAATTCTGAGAGAATTCAGGGAGATAAGTTCACTGTGCTTACTGTCATTAACTATTGTAATTAATTCTCTGAGAATAAATAAAATAAATCTCACTGGTTTTCCCTTTGGGGTTTTTCCAGGGTCATTAGACCAAAAAATCACTATTTTAAGTTGTGGGACTGTTGATGTTAATCTCAGCAAAATTATAAGTAGAGTAGGCTTATGTGTTTCATGCTTTAGCAAATATTAATGTTTAAAAACAGCATCATAAATCTATGTTGGGTTGGGCATTAAACTGTAGTGATTCCTATAACTTGAAACAGGGTCGGGCCTACAATTTTCTGCAAAAATGTTGTAATATAATAACATTATTGATTAAATTCTCTAACTTTCCCTTGAGTCTTTTTCAGCATATTGCTGCTAGCTATTTTATCTGGAAATAGTAACTCCGTTCTGTCTGATTTCAAGGTTTATTTGGCATGATTTTAATTGAGGACATATGTTACATGTTGAGGGCAGACCCTTACACAGGGTAATTTTTGTAATTACTAATTTCTTCTTATCTTTGGATCATGCCAAGGCATATGCTCACTACATGCTTACATTATGTTGTTGAAGTCATCCAGGATCTACCATAACGTACTTTCTTTTCATAGATTTCCTCTTTGATGGAAGATAGCAATAGTATGACAGAACAGTATTCAAGCATGAAAAATGAGATTGATGTTCTACTATCACATAGAGAAAGTGACTGGGAGAAGCAACTGAAAGGGAGAAAATACTCACTGCTGACTTGGAGAATCTTAAGGGTAAACTTGATCAATCTACCACTATAAAAATATGGGTTGAAGAACTGAGTAGAAGTTGCATCTGACTAGTGTATATTTGTAGGATGTCGCACCTCCTAATGTTTCTCATTGTTCATGTTTCTTGCTTGTATTTATTTTGAAACCGCTTTTTGATAGGCTTGAAAATACAATGCATGCTTTGGCTTTGCGTACACGTTGGTGCTGAAGCAAATTGTGTTTGGTGGTCTTTTTCTTAATTTTATCTGATTTTTAATATGGTTTATGAAGATGGACTGCTATTTTATAAGAGGATTATATTTTGGTTACATCCACTTTTCATAGAGGGAAAGTGTGTTGAAGAATTTACAACATTGAAATGAGCTTATATAGAAGGATTTTGTCATTTGAGTAATGAATACATATTTGAAATGTGGATTTCATCTACTTTTTGAAGAATGAAATATCATTCAAAAATTCAAATGAAAGGGAGGCTATCCTCCAGGCCAAGTTAGAGGATTTGAAGATTAAAGTAGGCTAGATTCCTATTTTAGAAAACCAGGTAGCAGAGCTTGAGGACAAGCTGCAACTAGCCACTACAAATTTCAGGAAAATGTTTCTCCCAATGCCTACTTTACACTCTTGTGTATTGCAAAATGTTTGGTCTTTTAATTGCATGGAGTGTCTGTGAGTTCGAGCAGGCTTTTCATGTGTATCGTTACTAATGAAGATACTGATGCATAGTAAAAGGATCCAAGAAGATAGAAGTGGAGGTAATTGAATTATGAACAAACAAAGAGGCTTCAAGGTCACATAAAACTTTTCAAACACGGAAGATCAAATTTAACTCAGGATACACTCCTGGTCTATTAGAGATTTCTTTAAGTTCCATCGAAAAGCTAACTTTCTCATGTGCTACATCTAGGATGTTTTCTATGATTCACCAGGTCAACGGTCAAAGATTAATAAAGGAAAAAGTAAAGTACAAGATGTAGAAAATGTCAGGGAATTGGAAAGCATAAAGGTGATGTAATTTTCTTGGTTGAGATCTAAAGTTGGTGATACAGATAAGGAAAGTAGATTACATGAAAAAGACAGTGAGAAGAACTGGGCTATTGTAGTTGGAGAGAGAGAAAGGATTCTTTCATCATGTAAACAAGAGGATTACAACAACCATGAATCCAAACATTATAGGGATGGCAAGCTTGAAAGGTATCACTCTCATCTTTTACACAGTTGTTCACCACCTAGAAATGGAGTACAATCACACTCCAAAAATGCTGATATATAATTATGCTCAACAGTTAAGTCAAACTGAGTGTCCTGATTTGGACCGCATTAGTTGTCTGCAATCCTCATTAGGAACACAAGTACATGGGAAAGTTCATTAATTTGTTGGTTCTCCAACTGCATCGAATGATATCGTAGTAGTTAGAAAAGAACAATAGAGGAAATTGAAGAAGAGTGAAGGTGAGATAGAGGGAAAACAAAGTAGAGAAGAACAAGATCAAAGTGGCAGGGTATCTATAGAGCCAAAAATTGTGGGTGTTCCTACTTACCAATTTGCTTATTTGGATCAGGTTTCAAATTCCGAATCCTCATTGGAGTTCAATGGAACCCCTACTTAACTTTATATTCAACTAATATATGTACATTACCATCCATCTATATCCTAAGATTCCAAAATGATAGAGACAATGCTTTTTCTAGGTCCTAAGGATATTAGGGTAAACTAAAGATCGTCAAAACTATATTAGTGGACGACTCGACTTGGTTCCTAAATAGAACTTTTCTGGGCTCTCTTCAAGTGGTCAATTTGTTGCCATGATCAAGGAAAATATCTAGGCTTTCCAAATCTGGATATGCCTATTCTTGAGTTGTCTTTAGGGAGGAAGGCGAGTTCCTCTAATCCAGTAATATTACTTTTTGTTCATAAACTTGCTACCAAATATTCCTATAAATAGTAGCCTAATAGAATACATCAATTTTTTTGTTTGTTTGTTTGTTTGTTTATCTTTTGGATGTCACATATATTCTTATGTAGAAAATTTAGTTGAAATAATGATCTCATGCTTTCTTAGTAATCTTAGTCAACTTTGTTCATGTCCCCGAGGATGTGCAATATGTGGTGCATTTTATGCTACTCAGTTTGTTCATAAAACAGCTCAAAGATTTTACCTTGCCCTTTTACCCATCTCTTTCTTCCAAATCATTTCTTGTTGATTCTCTTGTTACTATAAATCAATATAGGAGAAATATATGGAAATAGAGGAAAGAATACATATCTTATCATATTGACTACATTGTCTAGTAATTAATGAATTTTCTATTTGAATATTGAATGGCAACCATTGGAGTTTCAAAGGATGTTTAACCTCACATAAAAGCTTGTTGCATTGATTAAAGTGTTGCAAATTAAACTGTGTTCTAAAGAGGTGACTTGGTTTTTTAGGTTTATTTTCTCTAGATAGTGTTTAATTTTCTGAATTTTGATGCCCTGCTTGGTTCAATTCCCTGCTGATAAGATCTTTTTATATGTAGTATGACAAAATGCTTTTCCACTTTTGAAGGAAAATCCCAGTTAAGTATCATAATTAGCAGCCATTGAATTAAGCATATTTGCGCCAAATATTTTCACGCATTAAGTCTAAAACATTTGCTAGACTTTGGCACTTTGAAATTAAACATGGATTGCTCCTTAGTGAATATGACACTAATTTAAAAATTGCAAAGAATAGAATGAGAATCAAAATCACAACACAAGATGCCAAAAGGAGGCTTGTTACATTCATTACAACTGAACTGCAAAGTTAAAAAAATACATGGTTTCCATAGATAGAAATTTGCTTTTGGAAGTAGGATTTATTCTTCATAAGATGATGACAAAAAAATCATCCAAGAGGACTAAAGTAGCCAAATTTGTTAAGCAATGGAATGAGTTTAGCATGTTGTTCCATCTATACAATTACAAATAAATGTGGATGTCTTGGATATCTTTTATTTGATAGTGTATGTTTCATATTGCAATAAACTTTAAATGAGAGCCATTATCGAATAAAAATCAATAATTCTATCAAGTTTGACCTTTTTTAGTTACAAAAACGGAAGTTTGGCCTTTTTTAATTACAAAAGCAGATATGATCCTTTCATTTACTAGTAAAATTTTCACATTGTAGGAAAGTTAAAGTGAGATATATCCAAAATTCCTAAATGCCAAGACTTCATGGATGTGAAGTCTTTATCATTTGTTTGTCTTAAAAATTAGAGCACAATTCCGGAATTAGGAAAATGACAAGGATATATATCCAAATTATATTATATATATTATATTATATATTATATAAGGAAATAATATATTTAGAATTGTACTTAGTTACTACTTTTCAATTATAAATATTGCTTTATAACATGGATATCACAGAGCATATTTGATGCCTTTGGAACCCAAAAAATCTTGAACATATATCCTTGATATACTATAGCTAATCATGCAAAATTTTCACTTTTTTCAACAAATTTTAGCAATTGTATATTAAAGGGTGATGGTAGGAGCAACAAAAAACAAATGATGCATAAGAGCATTATAGTGAGCAATGATAAGCCAACAACTTGAGCTATTGATCAACATTTGAGTATGAAAGTGACAAAAAAAAAACAAATACCCAACTCTTTTCCCAAAACCAAATTTTATATGGAGTTGTCTATAATGCGACTTTTTGGAGATTCCGGTGACGGAATCCGGCGGAAGAAATGAGGTTAAATCTTGATTTTTTAGCAGTTAAAATGATTTTTTAACTGCATATTTGGATTCAGCACCCTGAAAAGCCCTTGCGAGCCATTGATTGTGCAGAAACTAGCTATCAAACTTGGGATTCCAATGAATTGCTGTTGGATTTTGACTAGAAAAATCCGCCGGAAAAGCTTTCAAAAAGTCGCGTTATAGACTACTGCATTTTATATCAATGTTGCATGATAGATTGATTACGAATATGATAGGGAAATTATCCTCTATAATGGGTGATTTGTAAAGTGTTGTGGCTATTCTGTTGGGTAGTTTATCAGAATAGATATGATAAATTACACATGAAAATCCGAAACCCACACTAAGGGTTTATTTCTTTTTAGATTTTTGGATCTCCAAATTACTGCATATGCATGCAAATTATAATTATGCATAAAATAGAGTACAAAGAAATAAAATAAAACTCACAAATTGCGATTTGACAAAAGATATAACTTGGGAAACCCTTTCGGGAGAAGCCTTAGCTGGAAGGTGAGACTACTCTACTCTCTTTTTTAAATAGGAAATGGTTGAGAGTATAAGGAAGTAAGGTCTAGGTAAGGGATGCATGGGTATAGGTAAGGGACCTTACTTCCTATATCTTCTTTGTGTGTTTCTCTCTATTCCTCTTGGATACTCTATTTCTCTATGGAACAAAGTGCACTCGAAAAGAATGGAACCCTCAATAACTTACCAATGGTCAGGTTTGGTTGTCTCAAATCTTGGTAATAATAGAGTTCGATAACTTACCAATGGTTAGGTTTGGCTGTCTCAAATCTAGGTAATAATAGAGCTCGATAACTTGCCAATGGTTAGGTCTGGCTCTCTCAAATCTTAACCAGATTTACAATATGGATTCTTCAAGAGTCTTCTTCATCATGATCACAAGGATTGCCCCCTTGCCAAGAATAATAGGGGTTGATGTGCCATCCTCTTGAATTATTGCGAGCAAAATAGGGAGGTCAACATCTGAGTTGCATAAATTTTGTATACGAGTTTTGATTGAAACAATTTGTAAGAATTTACAGGGTGAGTTCCTCAGACAGAACACCAAAGGACATCGCTCAAAAACAGATCACAGATTAATACACTAGTATTGTTGACGTGGTTAAAACCCTCAAAGAAGGAAACAGTCCACGACCTAAGCCAACACAGCCACTTCAGGGAATTTATTAATAAAAGAATGAAAATCTGCATAAGATTCTCTCATGAACGGTTACCCTACAAATGACCCTCCATGCTCTTTAAATAGACATCATGGACCAATCGGGTGTTAAGCCACGGAGCAAGTGTCGGTAATACCGAGGAGAGAATGAACCGTTGGATCACTACAGATCGTGACCGACGGATTGTAATTTATAAAAGTACATAGTAGAGAAACACACTTTACCTAATTCTACACTAGACCAAGTTATACTTAACTATTTCTTATGTGTCAGAATATCTTAACATCCCCACTTAAGAACAACTTGGGATAGGATTGAAGGATGTACAAATATGACACAATAGGAGAAAGGAGGAGGCATTAGAGCCTATCCCAGTGACAACTTCTTGAACTCCAACCATAAATCGAAGTTTAGTGAACTTTGCCTTTGTGAGAGCCTTTGTAAGGATGTCTTCAACTTGATCATCTGTTGAACAATATTGCACTTCAAGAACATGGTCGTGAATGAGCTTTCTAATGAAGTGCATGTGCAGTTCAATGTGTTTGCTGTGCTGATGTTGGATTAGATCTTTTCATAGTTGAATGGCACTTTGATTATCACACCAAAGTATAGTCAGATGCTGCTGCTGAAAGCCAAACTCTGACAGGATCTGACGAAGCCACAGGGCTTCCTTACTAGCTTCTACGACACCCCGATACTCTGTTTCTGCTGAAGAAAGAGAAATGGCACTTTGTTTCTTGCAAACCCATGTAATAGGTCCTGAACCAAGAGTGAACACATAACCTGTAGTAGACTTTCGATCATCAGGGTCACTAGCCCAATTAGAATCAGTGAAACCAATCAATAGAGGAGATGCTTCTGCACTGTAATGAATCCCAAACTGAACTGTACCTCGAACATAACGAAGTACCTTTTCGCTGCTTTCCAATGACTTTCATGTGGGTTTTGCATTAACCGAGCAATAAGGCCAACAACAAAGGAAGGGTCAGGACGAGTATGGGTCAGATACAAATTTTTTTGTACAAGTTAACGGTATAAGGTAGCATCAACTTCAGGGGAAGTACAAGTGATTGAAAGTTTGGCCCCAGATTGAAAGGTAGAAGGGGCTGGCTTACAGTCTTCCATGTGAAAATGGCGTAGAAGATCACATGCATACTTGGATTGGGAAAGGGAAATACCTTTCTTGGATTGCAAGACTTTAAGACCAAGAAAATAATGCAAGTGTCATAAGTTTGTCATTTCAAATTTCTTTTTAAGGTTGGACTTCACATGCTTTATAAGGTTGGGATCACTACCGGTAATGATAAGATCATCAACATAAAGAACAAGAATGATAAGAGACTTGCCCACTTTACTTGCCCACTTTCTTGGTGTAGACAATATTGTTAGAATGACACCTAGAAAATCTAGTTTCTAAAAGAAAGCTATCCATTTTGGCATACCAAGCTCGAGGGGCTTGCTTGAAACCATAAAGGGATTTCTTAAGCCGACATACACGGCTGGACTCTGTTTGTATAAAGCTAGTAGGTTGTTCCATATAGCTTTCTTTATGCAAGTCCCCATGCAAGAAGGCAGATTTAACATCCATCTGATGGACTTCCCATTTGAAAGAAGTAGAAAGGGAAAGAACAAGGCAGATAGAGTTCATTTTGGCAACAGAGGAGAAGGCTTCAGTATAGTCAATGCCTTCAACTTGTGAAAAACCCTTAGCAACAAGACGAGCTTTATGTTTATCAACTTTTCCATTTGGTCCATATTTGGTTCTGTAAACCCATTTGCATCTAACAAGTAACAAGTTTTTGTCCCTTTGGAAGGGGAACAAGATCCCATGTATCATTTGCCAATAATGAACGATATTCTTCATTCATAGCTGCGTTCTAATTTGGATGGCCTGAAGCTTCTGTAAAGGTGTCAGGATCATAATTCGCTGAAGCTCGAGCCAATAAAGAAGAGGCTCTATCGAACTGAGAACGTGTACGTCGCTAATTTGTAGGATCACCGGCAAGAGCACCTACTACATCCCGAGTAGCACATACCCATTTTGGAAGCTGAGGAGCTGAAGGAGGATCTTGAGAAGGTGGGGGAGGATTGTCATCCTCACTATCATCATCTGAAGAAGAAACATTTTCAGAAGTAGAAGGGATAGAGAGAGGTGGCACATCCGCTGAACTAGGCTCGTAGGCTGATATATTTTCAGCAAACTTTACATCTCTTTTAATGATAACATTTTTGAACTTGAGTGGAATAAGTCTGTATCCTTTGACATTTTCATAATATCCAACAAAAATACATTTTTCACTCTTAGGTTCTAAAGCTTTATTTTTTTCATCTGGAATATGGGTCCATGCTTCACTTCCAAAAACACGAAAGTGACTTACATCTGGTTTAATTGAGCTCCATGATTATTCTGGAGTGATATTCTTTAAAACCTTAGTAGGAGTGTGATTTACAATCCTCTATTTCGATTACAAAAGTGGCCATCTCGATTACAAAAGTTGCAATGTCTATTAGTCTTCTTCCCTTTGTTTTTATTTGCCTTATCATTTTGTTGAAATGATTTTTCATTTTGAGGCTGAAATCGCTGAGGACTGTTGTTTGGTTTAGGACCATTCTTTTTAGGATATTGCTTCTTAGGATTCTTTGAATTTGGTTGCTGTTGGGCGGCTAACGCTTTCTTAGAAGAGTTTCCATGATTAAGAAGACCAAGATATAAGAGCTTTTTTTGTTCTCTTATTAAAGAATCACAAAAGGCATCAAAAAGGGGGGACTTGTAGTCTTGTTCTTGAGAAATAAAGGCTTCTCTAATATAATGGAAGGTGGAAACAAACACAAAGTATGTTGGTCCCAACTTAGTAAGAATGGAATAGATAAGACTACCATATTTTTTCTTAACCTTAACACCTAACAGAAGTCTAAGGGTCTTGAACTTGGACAAACAATCTTCAATGGAAAAAAATTATTGGGGTCCAATGTAAGCAACTCATTTTCGAGTTGATGGGCTCTAATTTCATTTCTAATTCCAAAAATTTTAGTGATCTGTTTCATTGCTTCATTAGGAATATCAAGTTCTATGATATGGAATCTAAGGTCTGGAGAAATAGACATCCCTATCAACACACTTGCTTGATCTTGCCTATTTTCCCATTTCGCTGTTTTATCTTCATCTTTCGGTTTGGTTTCTTGGCTTGACGCTATTCTGTAAAGATATTTACTTCTAAGTAAATCCACAATGTAGGACCACCATTGGAAGTAGTTGGTGCTGTCAAGAATAACTTGGCATGGACTTTCCATTTTAATAGAAACCTAAATTATAGATGTTGAAACTAAGTGTTCCAATGGAAAGATCTCAAAAAATTGCGCTGATTAAAAAAAATGGTTCTGAAAACGGCTTCTGAATGAAGAAGTTATGGCTTTTTGAAAAAAAGTTGTTGAAGATATCAACGAAGTGCGAGAATGTGTGGAAATGAATGATAATGTTATATTAAAAAGAAATCCGCCGCCTTTCCAAACTTAATATAATTAGCTCAACAAAAAGAAAGACTTGAACTCAAGACTTCTATTCTCATAAAGTAGCTTTGGACCAAGTGAGCTAGATTAAAAGGTTAGTAATTTTTGGAAAAGAGGAAGGATTTTTTTTTTTTTGTTTCATTTCAAGTCACTGAAGTTTTGGGGTGCATGTTTACTTGAGAAAGCTCTTTTTTGCCTACAAAACAAAAAACAAAAAACCCAACACGGACATACAAAAAAAACAAACCTTACGGCTTGAAGTTAGCATTAGCCGGTAACTAAATATTTTCCTCAATGTTTTTGATTTTCCGAGATTACACTAAAGCGCGGCGGAAAAGAGCATATGCATGAGAAAAATCTTTCCTTTTTGTTTCTGATTTGCGCAGATTGCATAGAGTCACGGGGCAAAGAGCATAGGTAGAAATGAAAGGTATAGATCCGGTAATAGAAAAAAACACAGAGCTAAAAAAATCAAAATAAACAGAGAAAATAACTAAAAACTGTAAATAAACATCATATATCTCCAGATCATAAAAATGATGTAGTTAAGGCTACCAGAAACCTTTTTGCGTTAAACGAAAGGGGTTCCTCACTGGAACAGATGCTCCTAACAAATTAGAGCAGTGCTCTTGGCTTGAAAGCAGTCAGTAACAGTAGATCTAGGAAACGACAGTCAGATGCAGTTCTACCGGCTTCAGAATTGGATCACCAATGGATGCGATCCTCAAATAGCTCTGATACCATGTAGGAATTAATAGGGTAAGTTCTTCAGGTAGAACACCAAAAGACACCGCTCACAAATAGATTACAGATCAATACACCAGTATTGTTGACGTGGTTAAAACCCTCAAAGAGGGAAATAGTCCACGGCCTGAGCCAATGCGGCCACTTCAAGCAATTTATTAATAAAAGAATGAAAATTTACATAAACTTTTCTCATGAATGGTTACCCTACAAATGACCCTCCATGCTCTTTAAATAGAGATCATGGACCAATCGGGTGTTAAGACACAGATCAAGTTTCGGTAATATCGAGGAGAGAATGAACCGTCGGATCACTACATATTGTGACTGTCAGATTGTAAGTTACAAAAGTACATAGTAAAGAAACAGTGTTTACCTAGCTCTACACTAGACCAAGTTATGCTTAACTATTTCCTATTTGTCAGAATATCCTAACACAATTTTTGTGTCATTGGAAAGGTATTTGTGTGTAGAATAGGAAAAAAAGGTGTGGTGCTAAAGCGACAAAGTTTTGCCCTCGAAACACGTTGTTTGAAGCCTTAAAATTCTCTCGCAAGGTTTCAAACCTTAATTTGCCAAACCTGAGTTCTGTTAGTACGAATGGTCCTATGCGCTGATTCCTCCATTTTTTCCAATTCGAAAGCATCGAGATGGATGACAAACAATATAATGATCCAATCTGGATCACACCTCCCCATTTTGGGAGGTGTTTGGTCCCCAAAATCTTCTAGTCAATGAGGTGAGGAAATTTTCCCTCCACCTTCTCTTGGGTGTACCATTTAACTTTTCTTGGAAGTTGCCCTTTCAACCCAGTATGCCAAAGGCCATGTTGCCCATGTCTCATAGTTTTGAACCTCTTCTATAATTGTATCTTCTGTGAACTTTGCTTGAGTAAAAGGTGCCAAATCCTCTATAGAAGGTATGACCTGTTTTGCTTCTCGACTTAACATGGAAGACTCAGAGTTTCAGAGGCTAACATGTATGGGGGTACATTGAGTTTATAGGCATTATCACCCACTTTTTTCCAGTATCTTAAGGGGACCACACCACAAAGGCTTTATTTTCTTACTGGGACACTGTAGCCTCTCCTTGTTTAATTGTAACCATACTTTGTCTCCCACCTTGAAGGAACAATTCAAGGGGAAGAAAATGCTATTGGGTGTTGATGACATGGATATATTCAAGGGTATCAGTTTGAAGCTACTAACATTGGAACAATTGCTTAAGAAACATCTTGAGTGGAGGGGCAAAGTGGTATTAGTGCAGATTGCAAATCCTGCAAGGAGCAAGGGAAAGGATGTTGAGGAAATAGAGAAGAGACATTCAATTACCAAGATAATCAATGAGACATTTGGGCGCTCTAGCTATGAGCCTGTCATGTTAGTAGACAAAGCAGTTCCATTTTTGAGAGAGATGCTTTCTACACAATTGCAGATTATTGTGTGGTGAACACTGTGAGAGATGGAATGAATCTCACTCCTTATGAATATGTTGGTTGTAGACAGGGTAGCTCCAAAGTAGATGAAGCCTTAGAATTAAGTTCAAGAACTTCAAAGAAGAGTATGTTAGTTGTGTCTGAGTTCATAGGGTGCTCTCCTTCTCTCAATGGAGCCATTAGGGTCAATCCTTGGAACATAGACGCTGTTGTTGATGCCATGAATGTATCCCTGATAATTCCTGACGCTGAGCAACAACTACGGCGTGAAAAATATTACGAGTATGTGAGCACACATGGTGTAGTTATTGGGCTCACAACTTTGAGTAGGATTTGTAGAGAATATGTCAGGATCACTTTAAGAGAAGGTGCTGGGGTATTTGATTTGGATTGAGTTTCAGGGTTGTAGCACTTAATCCAAGCTTTAGGAAGCTTGCTACAAAACATATTACCTCTGTATACAAGAGAACCTGCAATAGGGAAATGTGTTGGATTATCATGGTTCTATGGTGCCTCAGACTTCTATCAACAAAACACCAAGTCCACAAGTAATATCTGTGGTAAACAACGTATGCAATGACCCTAAAAACGTTGTCTTTATTGTGAGTGGAAGAGGTTAGAAATCTCTTAGTGAATGGTTTTCACCTTGCCATGAGTTAGGGATTACAGCAGAGCATGGATATTTCATTAGGTGGAACCAAGATTCTAAATGGGAAACAACGCTACCCACTGTAGACTTTTACTGGAAGAAAAAAAACAAAGCCTGTTATGAAATTATATATTGAAACAACTGATGGTCATGCCATAGAAGCTAATGAAATTGCTTTGGTTTGGCATCATCAGGATGCTGATCCAAATTTTGGATCATGCTTATCCAAGGAGCTTTTAGATCATCTAGAGAGTGTGCTTGCAAATGGGCTTGTGGAGGTCAAAAGTGGCCAACATATTGTTGAAGTCAAACCCCAGGGTGTTAGTAAGGGTTTGGTAGCACAACAACTTCTGTCAACAATGGTTGAAAGAGGAAAGCAACCATATTTTGTTTTGTGCATAGGAGATGACAGATCTGATGAAGATATGTTTGAGAGTATTGCAAGTGCAATGGCACAACCATCTATGGCCTCTATAGTCGAAGTGTTTGCTTGTACCATTTACCAAGAACCAAGTAAAGCAAAGCATTACTGTGGAGGTCATGAGAATGCTTCAAGGTCTGGCTACAACTTCTAATGTAGCAACCAAAAGTCTATCTATTCAAGTTGCTTTCGAGAGTCTGCATTGAATGGGTAGGTCAAACCATATCTTTTATGCCAAGATTGCGGTGATAGTGAATCTGGAGGCCCTGAGAAATGTTAAGCAACTGCGCGATGCTGGGACATACGGGATATTACAAAAAATTTATCAAAGCATATGCTCAAATTATTGCGCCTATGGAGAAGCTGCTGAAGAAGGACACACGTTGTGTTGGGACAAAGAATGTTAGCGCAGCTTAAATGTTTTGGAAGAAAAGATGGTCATCGCGCCAATCTTGGTATTCCTTGATTGGAAAAAGGAATTTCACGTACATGTGGATGCCTCTTGTATTGCATTGGGTGCAGTGTTAACACAAGCTGGTGAAGGAGAAATGTACCACCCTATAGCCTTTGCGAGTAGGAACTTATCGAAGGCCGAGAAGAATTTTTCAACCACTGAGCGCGAAGGATTGGCCATGGTGTATGCACTGCAGAAATTCATGCACTATCTATTATGAGGGCACTTCAAAATGTACACAGATCATTCTGCCTTGAAATACCTAGTCAATAAGCTTGTGTTGGTGGGGAAGATCTGTAGATGGTTGCTACTATTCCAGGAGTATTACTTTGAAGTAATTGTGAAGCCAGGGAGGTTAAATGTAGGGCTTGACCATCTGTCGCGGATCAAAACAGGAGAGGAGCCAATAATTTGGAGGAAGGGTTGCCAGATGCGCAGCTCTTCGCGGTGCATGTAGCGGATAATCATTTTGTAGATATTATTCGCTTTTTGACTATAGGGATGGCACTGGAAGGGTATACAAGTTAGCGAAAGAAGGAGCTAGTAGTGCGCGCGATAAACTTCTCAGTGATTGCGGGACATTTGTATAAGATGGGTGTTGATGAAATATTGCGAAGATACATGCCATATTTTGAGAGAAATAACATTCTCGCTGAAGATCATGGAGGGGCCGCGGTAGACATTATGCAGGGAAGGCGACTACACAGAATATTTTGCGCGCAAGTCTATAGTGGCCAATGTTGCACAAGGATTCTAAAGCATATTGTAAGGCATGCGATGCATGTCAAGGAATTGGCAGACCATTGCGCAAGGATGAATTGCTATTACAACCTCAAGTATCTTTGCAACCATTTGAAAAATGGGCGATTGACTTCGTTAGACCAATTTAGCCCCTAGGGAAGAAAACTGGTGCACGCTATATCATTGCCGCGACGGAACATCTAACCAGATGGGCAGAAGCACAATTGGTTAAGTATTGTATAGGGGCTACAACAACAAAGTTTTTGTTTGAATATGTCTTATCTAGATTTGGCTGCCTAAAAGTGTTGATGAGTGACAGAGGTACACACTTTATGAACGAAACGATCAGCGCGTTGACAAAAGAATTCCAGGTCTACCATCAGAAGAGTACACCTTATCACCCACAAGCCAATGGAACTGTTGAAGCCTTCAACAAAATTTTGGAGAACGCGCTGACGAAGATTTGTAACGCGCAGTGAAATGACTGGGATGTGTGTGTACCTGCAGTACTATGGGGGCTTATAGGATCACTTGCAAGAAGCTGAGAGGACAAACACCATTTAGATTGGTCTATGGGGTAGAAGCTGTAATGACAATGGAGTATATTGTGCCTAGTCTATGCATAACATCTGTCACAGGTATGGTAGATCATGAAGCCTTGGAGGAACGGCTCGCGCAACTGATGGAGTGTGAAGATGATTGATTCTTGGTAGGGTTCCATCAACAAGTACATAAGGAACGTGAAAAATCATGGCACGATTGCCACATCAAGCTTCCCGCGTTCAAGGTAAATGATCTTGTCCTATTATATGATAGTAAATTCACTAAGCTTCCTGGGAAATTCCAGATGCATTGGCTGGGGCCATATACTATCAAAGAAATTACAGATGGAGGCGCAATTCAGCGCGTGAAGTTGAATGGAGAACCTTTTCCGGGAAGGGTGAATAGGAGTTGAATGAAGTTGTATACATAGGATCCTGTGTAATGACTATATGGAGGCAGGACAGTGTTAGTGCTCCAGGTAGTTGCAAGGGAGCACGAGACTATAAACTACACTGCCAGGGTCGGAGGACTATGCAGCAGGCGGGCTGCTCGAAAATGGTGAAGTTGCAACATGAGAAGTTGTGCGCAGAAAGTTGTGCCATGGAGGGAGGCGCTGTGCAGCGCAACAGGAAAGTGACCGTTAGAGTCATTGTTCATGACTTGATAGCCAAAAGATGGTTAAGAGGAGTGGGTTGGCGACATTTAAGGCAAAAATATTTGAAGATCTGCTGCCAAAACATCGTTAATTGTCAAAATTTGGGGGGAACAGTCGAATTTGAATTCAAAACCCCCTATAAATTCCGCATGCTGGCCCAACAACGAACACTTTGCGCCCTTAGAGGAGTTGTTGAAATTTGTTGTCTGTCGCTCATGCTCTGGGCGTTTTGGGAGGAATTCTTTGCAAGCACAGACGTTTCTCGTGAAGCCAGTGAGTTGTTTATCGAGAGGATGACCGCTGCCAACCCTGCCGAAGCCTTGAGTTTGGAAGCCGTTGTATTTGATGCTCCAGGACCTGAAGTATCTAGTGTTAAGGCTATGCCTGTGGTGCCCACGACGTCGAGGTCACCAAGGTCAAAATAGTGCATTGTGAAAGACAGACAACCTGTTGTAAAAGAAAATAACCCTGCAGCGAAGGAGAAGTAGAAAAAGCCGGTATAGATATGCGCTTCCCCAAGGAAGCATACTGCTACACTAGCACAAAAGAAAGATAAGCAACGAACAAAAGATACGCAGAAGGTTGTAGACTTGGAGGTGGAAGAAGACAAGGGAACAAAAGATATTGACGCTGAAGGCGTGGAACCTATCACGAAGCTACCTGGGTATATCCATCTGAGAAAGGGAAAGGAGAAGATTACAAAGGACTCAGACTCGGAGAAATTCACCATTTCGACGCCCCTGCTACTTGAGCAGGTTCCTTTTGAAGGTTCGTGGCTCGTGCGAATCCCACTATTGAAGATGGAGGATTGGGACTTCGCGGACCACACTATGTTACCACACTTAGCGACAGAAAAATACATGAAGAGAGTTTACAATGAAGAAACGAGTGTTACAGCGTTGGAAACAGAGGAATGGGTCCACGGTGTCGAGCAATCACGACTGCTCAACTTGCTATGGGTGCCAAATTACCACCACACCCTCATTAACACAATTTGTATACGCCAACTGCTTACGTTGGTGCATGATGGGTGCCTATGGCTAGGAGGACCTATACCCATCACAGAGATGCTCATTCACAGGATTACACACCTGCGATATGAAGGTTTGAACTCGGCCAAGGAGTTTGGCAGAAAGACGGGGGAGAAGGAGCTTTCAGAAAGAATGAAGAAAGATTACGAACTCGTAAAGAAGTCGCGCAGGTACTCAATTTTATCTATCTCAGATCCCGCAGTTCAATTGGTCATGCAGATATTAGCAGGAAATGTGATGAGGAAATGTCGCGCGGATGAAGTTCCGGCGCCCGTAGTGTCCCTAGCTACACAGTGCGCGAAGGGCGTGTAGTTCAATTGGTCTAGATACCTCTGTTAGGAGTTCCTTGCGAATTGCCGAGAGGTCCAGGATGAAACCAAGCCGCTTCACTACGCTTGGTTGTTGCTGTCTATTGTATTGGTTGCATGGGAATTGTTGGAGGATAGCCAATATCCTCCACTTGGAGAAGGATTACCGGAAGCAGCGTAGTTTGCTTCCCTACGGGCTACCAAGGACCCTCCATGGATCACAGAGACAAAAATATGTGGGGTCCTTATGGAAGCAAGTCTCTGCATGGCCGTTAACCAACGTCCAAGGTTGTCCCCAACCTTGTACACACAACTGTCAGCCTAAGCAACATTCAAGGTTGACTTCCACAGGGTGTGTATCCAGGCGCGGAAGGATCCAGCTAAGAAGTGGCATGATTTGCCATATTTGGTGACAGAAACAGATGTACAAGAGGTGGTAGCAAGATGCCCCACAGAATGGCGCGCCCCTTCAGATCTAGCTACTGGGCCAAGCATGGGTGCGGAGAGTGCTATCGCGAGGAAAAGGAAGGAGGCAACTAAGCAGGTTGCGTAGAACCAGGTTGTGCAGAAAAAGAAGGATGTTGCAGAGAAGGCCCATGTTGAAAAGGAACGCGCTGCCAAGGAGAAGGCAGAATAGGAGCAAAGCGAGACCCAGAAGGGTGACAAGTCACCTTCGCCGGAAACAAAAACAGAAGACCTTACAGGACAAGGCAGCGGAGGCGAGGAAGGGCGCACCCCCTTCATTCTTAAAAGGCGTGAACTAGAGCAGCAAGCTGGATCGAGGAAGAAGAAGAAAGCTGAGAAAACACAGGTTGATCCCATGGTGCTCGCAGAAAGCGATCTGGATGAGATCAGTGATAAAGTTAGGGACACCGCAACATAAGTACTGTAGCAGTTTGAACAACAATACATGCAGACTTTGGGAGTAGTACAGAAGGATCTCTGAGAGTTGTAGCTCCAAGAAACAAAGATCCAAGAAGATGTCGGGAAGGCTAGCGACGCACAAGGTAGTTTGGCGCGAGGTAAAAGTACAGTTGCGGAGATGGTTTCGTGACTGCAGGATGTGCGAGTCTTCCCCTTGCCTGTATGTTTAGTCCGCGCCGACATCGAGGAACAACACCCTCCTTGACAAGGTCCCAAATATGGGCCTGAACCTTGCCGCAATATCATTGGAGTCATTGCATGCATCACTACAGGGAGTCGTGGAAGAGCTTCGCATCAGGGAACAACGAGTACTTAGTGCTGTTAGCGAAATCACAGTCAATAATCAACCACTGTTCGCTGAAAAGACACAAGTTCTGCAGGAAAAGGAGACGCTCCAAGTGCACAATTCACGACCTGAGTCAGCAGTCGCGAAGGCATGCAGGACAGTGCCTAAGCTTCATATCCCCAAGGATGCATAACCAGAAGCAAAGATCAGAAAACTCGCTGTTTGTGTGCGCGAAGCCAACGCTGAGGTTAACCGAGTTTAGTTTGAACTCAACATGAAGATCATCGAGTTGCAATTAAAGTTGTAGCCCAAGACTCCGCTGAAGGTTCGGGAGCAGTGCAGAGCCGCGATCAAGGAAGGAATGGCCACACTGGATGCCATAGTTACTGATTGCACAACATTATTTGAGTAAGAAATAGAGTTGGTGACCAATCTGCAGGAAGATCCAAACCTGCAGAAACTGAATACAAAGATCAGGGAGCTGTAGTGGCAGTATGACGAAATTAGGGCAACAACGCACTCCATTGCACCAGCGCAACGCCTAGCCAAGTTACAGGGGGGGAAGCAGCTCCTCGCGCAATTAGAGGCAACACAGAAGAAGGACGCCTTGCTGAAGGCTAGGAAACATCCTTGGTTAGAGGAGGCTTATTAGGTCATAACCACTATTCAAGATAAGCTAAAGGGCTTGCAGCAGACACAGTAAACAATGAGGTTGGCTGCAGAAGAACCAGCTACAAAAAAGTTAGTTGAGGAGGTCAAGCAGACAGCTACGCAGAGCGCTGTCGTGGTTGTAGTGATTCAGGTGGAGCTGGGGGGTTTTCGCAGCAAGATTGCCGCACCAGCGGAGTGACTCGAGGGCGAGTCACTATCTTTGTGTTGGGGGCCTGTTGGGATGGGGTCCCCTGGGTCAGTTTTGGGGTTAAAATAACCCAAGTTTTGATATATTTATAAAGTAATATAAAGTCTCTGCGATTTGTGGATGTGGAGCACGTAGATGATTAGGAGTCAAAGGGGCTTTAGCCCCTTGTTTATGTAAAGTTTGAGTGTGTTTTGAGATCCACCCATTGTCCGTGGACCATGGGATTGTATGAAAAAAAGGATATAAATAGGTGTCTTAGAGAGTCTAAGACAGGTCTATGTGGATAACAGATGGAGTCTTAGAAGTGATAGCACAGAGAGGTGGGTCAGATAGGAGAAAAAGGCCCTGGAGTTGAGTGTGTAGAGGCCTAGGTAGAGTCCGCAGCTGAGTGCACGGACCCATGCAGCTGAGTGTGCACGGTAGTTCTGAGTCTGTAAAGCTGATTTGAAAATAAATAAAGAAAGTTATCGAAGAAACACTGTGTATATTTGTTTATTTATGTTTACTTATGTTTACGATAGATGTTGTGGATGAATAATGTGTTTATGAAATAATGATCTAATGCTACACACTTTTCTTGAATAAGTCTTAATAAATGTACGCAATGCATGTTAAGTACTTTCGCGAACACTGTGATGAATTCTATTATGTTTACTAAATAAGTTAAGTAGATCTGCGCAAACACTAATCTAGGATTATTCTCTAATGCATGCAAGTGGATAAATCTATCATTAAGGGTCCGCAAACGCTGATCGTGGACCTTTGCGAAGGTCTAAACGTTGTTTTAGTAGAGTTGTAGTACTGAGCCCTAGGGGTTATCGATTTGCACGAAGGCAAATATGAGGCGCTAAAACACATTACATTCGTCTCTGGATGTAAAAACTTGGTTCTTGCATCCCCCCATATTGCTTTGGGTGAGATTACAACCTGCGCTACATGGGTTGTTGCTAAAAGGGCCAGTGGTGTAGGGATTTATTGGTTGGCGCAATTAACTTTGAAACTGGGTCAGAACCCCTTAAGCCCACAGATTCTATAACTGTCAGGGAAGTAGCAGATTCAGAGGATGGAAAACTTTGGAAAGAGGCCATGGTTAATGAAATGGCATCTTTGCACAAAATGGAGGCTTGGGATCTAGTGGAGTTGCCGGATGGAAGGAAACCCATTGGTAGCAAATGGGTGTTTAAGAAGAAGATGAATGCAAAAGGAAAGGTGGAGAAATACAAAGCTCGGTTGGTAGCAAAAGGTTATTCCCAAGTTTTGAAAATTGATTTTGGTGATATTTTTTCTCCTGTTTCCAAGGTAGCTTCTATTAGATTACTTTTATCTGTTGCTGCTGCTTTTGATTTTGAGGTAGAATAGATGGATGTGAAGACAAAATTTTGTCACTAGGATTTGGAAGAAGAGATCTACATGAAGCAACTCGAAGGCTTTCTGGTGAAGGGTAAGAAAGACCTGGCATGCAAGTTAAAAAAAGTCGGTGTATGGGTTAAAACGGTCACCAAGGACGTGGTATTAAAAATTTGATACATATATACAGGGACTTTGCTTAGAAAATCACTGTGTATTTTAAATTAATTGGTGACCATGTTATTTATTTGGTTTTGTATGTGGATGATATGTTGTTGATTGGAAATAACAAAGAAATTATCTAGGAATTGAAGACCCAATTGTCCTCCAAATTCGACATGAAAGATCTTGGTGTTGCAAACTATATTTTGGGCATGGAAATTAAACGAGATTGAACAAAAATGAAGCTTTGGTTAAACTAGAGGAATTATGTCGAGACAATATTGAAGAGGTTTAAAACGCAGGATAGTAAACCGATGAAGGTTCTTATTCCTGTCGGTGTAAAGTTATTTGTTGAACAATGTCCCAAGACACAACAAGAGGATGAAGCCATGTCCCATGTTCCTTATGCAGGTGCAGTTGGTAATTTGATGTATGCAATGGTCTGTACTAGACCAGACATTGCACATGCAGTGGGAGTATTTAGCAGGTTTATGTCAAAACCAGGGAAGGAACATTGGACAACAGTGAAGCGGGATTTTCAAGTATTTGTGTGGCACTAGTGATTATGGTCTGTGATACCAAGGAATACCAAGATTGGATAGAGTTTTGGACATCCATGGATTTGTTGATGCAGACTGGGCTGGAGATTTGGATTAGAGAAGATTTACAATTGGGCATGTATTTAACCTGTTTGGAGGTGCAGTCAGTTGGATTAGCAAGAGACAGTCTGTAGTGGTACTTTCAACTACAAAAGGAGAATACATAGTAGCCACTCATGCAAGAAAGGAAGCAGTTTGGTTGTAGAGTTTGTGTTCATGTATGGGGTTGGTACAATGAGTTATAATGGTAGACTGTGACAGCCAACGTGTAGTTTTCTTGGCAAAAAACCCTGCTTATCATTTAAAGACAAAGAACATTGATGTTCAATATCACTTTGTGAAGGATATGGTTGAGTGCAAAAAGGTGTTGCTGGTAAAGGTGGACACTTTGAAGAATTATGTAGATGCATTGACGAAGTCTGTGAGCATTGAGAAGTTTTATTGGTGTAGAAAATAATGGTTATTGCAGGGCTGGACCAATGACTATACTATCTTGTGGCCCCAAGTGGAAAGAAAACAACAAGTGGGAGAATGTTGGGTGTGTGTTAAGCTATTTCCATGACTAGCCCCACGTGTGGGGTAGTCATGGCATAAGTCCAACTATGGTCCAAAATCAAATTATAGTTGAGACGATGATCTACGACTTCAATATCCACCATTAGCGTTTTCCCACTCAGAGTGATGGAGTAGCTGGAAAGGTATCCTTTCAGGATGAAAGTGTGGGCATCGATTGCTCTAAGGGAATTTGACGACGGTGAAAGAGTGGGAGAACCCAGGGTGAGCCAACATGAAGTGGACATTATAGAGGTTGAAGCACCTTCGTGAATGAAAGTTCGATGGATAGATTTGCCTTTCAATATAAGTTGCACCTGAAATGCAAGCTGATGGGAAAGGCGAGGCTTATTTTTTTTTCATGTAAAAAATTACTAGAGCGGAATCTTGAGGGTCAATTCCACTAATTGCTGAAAGCAAAGAATTACTCTGTGCTAGACAAGTTTGTAATACTTCAAAGGCAGACATGGAAGATGATTCTTGCACTAAATTTTCTACAATATTGTAGTTTTGGGAATCACATGGATAGGTATTGTGTGTCGTGCGACAAAAGTTTCCATTTGGGGGGACAAATAACAAGGTCAGTGGTAGGCATTTTGATATGAACATCTTTAGGCGGCGATGGATTCGAACTCGAGGCAATTTCCAGAGCCTTAGTGATTGGAGTTCCATAATTATTGTCTCTCGTTTGTAGATCAACCATTTCAAAGGTGTAAACAATTGACGAGTCTCACTAGAGGAAGGAGGATGTGAACCATCGTTTCCCTCTTGCAAGGGTTGTGGTGGGTTCGATATAAGGTGTTTCTACTGCTGATAAGGGAAAGGGTTGTTGAGGACCGTAGGGGTATGATCAATGTCATTTTGTGCAAGCTTTGTGCATTCTTGAAGGCGAGGACATTTGTAAGTCATGTGGTTCTTTGCACAAATATTATAAGGGAACTTGGTTGTTGGCACATGGGAAACAATTGAAAAACGTCGTTAAGGGGGATCCAATGTGGTTGGCGCATGGTCTAGGAGAAACTTAGAATACCAAGGGTGTAGAACATAACGCGAGGAGAAAGGTACCCAACATAGTGTTAAAGGACTTAGTGCCTTAAGGCTAAGCGTCTAGTCACAACACCCAGTCCTATGGTGGAGATACAACAAGGAGCTAAATCAAAAGGGGTTTGAATATCGAAGGTCGGAAATTGGTATTTTGTAACATTGCACCATTGTGAAGTTGTGATGGAAAAGCTTTGATATATAAGTACAAAGGAGTATTGAAGGTGTATGGGTCGGCAACTGCATGATTGAATGCAGAAAGGAGGAATTGATCTCAGGAATGAATGGCGATTGTCAGAGATCGATGGGTCAAGGGCAAGGACCACAACCTTAGGGAAAGAGTGTTGGGTCTGCCATAAGGTCATCTGAGAATTAATTTCTTAGTATGGAGGTCCATGCATGTAGGTAATGAAGGATTGCAAGACCAATCACTTTTTCTGCACTATGACAAGAAATAGAGAGCAGACACCACAAAGGAAAGGAAGGCAATGCCTGAGTATTATTGAGAAGCCATGCTGAAGGACAATCGAGCCAGAGGATTGGTAGCAGAGTCTATCTCATGCAGAGAGCCTCAGTGATAGGAGAGCTGTAGAAAAAGAGGAGCGTGTCTGGTTTGAGTAAACAAGTGGACAAAGAATTAATTCTCAGTACGCTGAAATGGTCAGAGGCCCATTCTCATGGTGAATGAAGCGACAAAGACCAAGACTGACGCAACAACAGAGTGAAGGGCCATGCCAAGGTACAATGCGCAATGTTGACATAGGACAATGTGACAACATCGATCGAAAAGACAACATAGGAAAAAAACCTAGGAGCTCGAATGAGCATGTGGGGGGAAAGCAACATAATTGCCAGAGAGCCAAGTGAAAAGAGCTTTGTGTGAGTTCACTATTGTGTTAGGCTAAGAGAGAGCCTGTTCTGTAGAGAGAGGCCAAGATTGCCTATGCATAGGTAAAAAGACCCCGAGCGCTGTGCAGTAGTGAGTCAAGGCTAAAGTGCCTGTGCGCTGTGAGTTAAGTTTGTGCACTGTGAGTTAAGTTTGAAGTGCCTTAGAGAGTAGAAGGCCAAGTGATGCGAACTTAATTAGGAACACAAAATATTACAGATATATCATAAATAGAAAGATGCGGAAAAAAAACACTTATTTCATTAATAGAAAAATATTGGACTATGCTTACAATAATGATCGAAATAAACTAGCTCGGGCGATGGTAGCTTATCTCTGAGAAGCGACGTGGATACTAGTTGCCTCTGAATTGTGTTACTAGTATAAGGATTAATGCATGGGTGTTTGGTGATATAGAAACCCTCAAGTGTCTTCCTGGGATCCTTGGCAGACAGTCAGATTAGCTGCAACTATCACAAATATGCATGCATATTTATGTGTAGGAATTTACAGGGTAAGTTCCCCAGACAGAACACCAAAGGACACCACTCACAAACAGATCACAGATCAGTACACTAGTATTCTTGACATGGCTAAAACCCACAAAGAGGGAAACAGTCCACGACTTGAGCCAACGCGGCCAATTCAGGCAATTTATTAATAAAAGAATGAAAATTTACATAAGCTTCAATCATGAATGGTTACCCTACAAATGACCCTCCATGCTCTTTAAATAAAGATCATGGACCAATCGGGTGTTAAGCCACTGATCAAGTGTTGGTAATACCAAAGAGAGAATGAACCGTCGGATCACTACATGTCATGACCGTCAGATTGTAACTTACAAAAGTACAGAGTAAAGAAACACACTTTACCTAACCCTACACTAGACCAAGTTATGCTTAACTATTTCATGTGTCGGAATATCCTAACATCCCCCCTTAAGAACAACTTGGGATAGGATTAAAGGATGTACAAATATGACACAATAGGAGAAGGAAGGAGGCATTAGAGCCTATCCCCCCTTAGTGACAACTTCCTGAACTCCAACCATAAATCGAAGTTTAATAAACTTCGCCTCTGTGAGAGCCTTTGTAAAGATGTCTGCAACTTGATCATCTATTGAACAATATTGCACTTCAAGAACATGGTCATGAATGAACTTTTTGATGAAGTGCATGTGTAGTTCAATGTGTTACTAGATCTTTGCATAGTTGAATGGCACTTTGATTATCACACCAAAGTGTAGTTGGATGCTGCTGCTGAAAGCCAAACTCTGACAGGATCTGACGAAGCCACAGGGCTTCCTTACTAGCTTCTACGACACCATGATACTTTGCTTCTGTTGAAGAAAGAGAAATGGCACTTTGTTTCTTGCAAGCCCATGTAATAGGTCCTAAACCAAGAGTGAACACATAACCTGTAGTAGACTTTCGATCATCAGGGTCACCAGTCCAATCAAAATCAATGAAACCAACCAATAGAGGAGATGCTTCTGCACTGTAATGAATCCCAAACTGAACTACACCTCGAACATAACAAAGTATTCTTTTAGCTGCTTTCCAATGACTTTCATGTGGGTTTTTTCATAAACCGAGCAATAAGGCCAACATCAAAGGAAAGGTCAGGACGAGTATGGGTCAGATACCAAAGTTTTCCTACAAGTTGATGGTATAAGGTAGCATCAACTTCAGGGGAAGTACAAGTGATTGAAATTTTGGCTCCAGACTGAAAGGGAGAAGGGGTTGTCTTACAGTCTTCCATGTGAAAATGGCGTAGAAGATCATAGGCATACTTGGACTGGGAAAGGGAAATACCTTCCTTGGATTGCAAGATTTGAAGACCAAGAAAATAATGCAAGTGTCCTAAGTTTGTCATTTCAAACTTCTTTTTAAGGTTGAACTTCACATGGATTAAAGGTTGGGATCACTACCAGTAAGGATAAGATCCTCAACATAAATAACAAGAATGATAAGAGACTTGCGCACTTTCTTGGTGTAGACAGTATTGTCAGAATGACACCTAGAAAAGCCAGTGTCTAAAAGAAAGCTATCCATTTTGGCATACCAAGCCTGAGGGGCTTGCTTGAGACCATAAAGAGATTTCTTAAGCCGACATACAAGACTGGAGTTTGTTTGTATAAAGCCAATAGGTTGTTCCATATAGATTTCTTCATGCAAGTCCCCATGCAAGAAGGCAAATTTAACATCCATCTGATGGAATTCCCATTTGAAAGAGGCAGTAAGGGAAAGCACAAGGCGGATAGAGTTCATTTTGGCAATAGGGGAGAAGGTTTCAGTATAGTCAATGCCTTCAACTTGTGAAAAACCCTTAGCAACAAGACGAGCTTTATGTTTATCAACTTTTCCATCTGGTCCATACTTGGTTCTGTAAACCCATTTGCATCTAACAAGTTTTCGTCCCTTTGGAAGAGGAACAAGATCCCATGTATCATTTGTCAATAATGAATGATATTCTTCATTCATAGCAGCATCCCAATCTAGATGGCCTGAAGCTTTTGCAAAGGTGTTAGGATCATAATTTACTGAAGCTTGAGCCAGTAAAGAAGAGGCTCTATCGAACTGAGAACGTGTACGTCGTTGATCTGTAGGATCACTGGCAAGAGCACCTGCTGCATCCAGAGTAGCACAGACCCATTTTGAAAGCTGAGGAGCTAAAGGAGGATCATGAGAAGGTGAGGGAGGATTGTCATCCTCGCTGTCATCATCTGAAGAAGAAATATTGGCAGAAGTAGAAGCGATAGAGAGAGGGCACATCTGCCGAACTAGGCTCATAGGACGATATATTTTTAGCAAACTTTACATCTCTTCTAATGATAACATTTTTGGACTTAAGTGGAATAAGTCTATATCCTTTGACATCTTCAGAATATCCAACAAAAATACATTTTTCACTCTTAGGTTCTAAAGCTTTATGTTTCTCATCTGGAATATGGGCTCATGCTTCACTTCCAAAAACACGAAAGTGACTTATATCTGCTTTAATTGAGCTCCATGCTTTTTCTGGAGTGATATTCTTTAAAACCTTAGTAGGAGTGCAATTTACTTTGTAATTTGCACAGTTAATTGCTTTTGCGCAAAAATTAAGACTAAGTCCTTTAGATTGAAGCATACAATTAGCTATTTGCTTTAAGGTGCGATTCTTCCTTTCAGCTACACCATTTTGTTGTGGAGTATATGGAACAATATGTTGCATTTTAATTCCATTCTCAATGCAAAAGTTGATGAATTTGTTGTTAACATATTCTTCGCCATTATTAGATCTTAACTTAAGAATCTGATATCCAAATTGTTTTTCAACAAAGGCCTTAAAGGCCAAGAACATGTTAAATACTCTTGAGTTTTAAGAAGTATACCCAAGTGTGTCTAGGGAAATCATCAATGAAAGTTAAGAAATACTTGTAGTCAGAAAATGAAACAACTGGAAGTGGACCACATAAATCACTATGCACAAGCTGTAAAGAGGCTGAGGCATGCCAAGAGGCATGTTTTTCAAAACTATCCTGATGATGTTTTCTGAGTACACATCCGGAACAAACACCATCTCTGCAAGATACCATTGGAAGACCTGTCACCATATTTTCTTTACATAGATTCTGAAGGGAGCAATAGTTTAAGTGACCAAATCGCTCATGCCAAAGTTTGCTCACTTCATCATTATGAACAACAAATATCGAGGGAATATTTGATGACCCAAAGTTGTTAAACTTATACAACCTTGTAGAATCATCAACAATGCCAGTAGCTAAAATCTGTCTAGGATCTCTTAGGTTCTTAATTACAACATTGTGAGGTGAAAATTCAATGATTTTACCTTCACCTGAATGAGTTATCTGATATACAGATAGAAGGTTGCAGGATAAGCTTGGAACACGTAATACATCATTAAATTGACCATTGTTTAGATGAACAGTTGCAATCCCTACAACACTAAGAGATCTATCATCACCAACATATATATTTTTGGTGTTACAATCATTTAAAGAAGAAAGCATGGTTTTGCTTTTGGCCATGTGATAAGAATCTCTAGAATCAATGAGCCACTCATGAAAATGAGAAGAAGAAGATACATTTAGTGCATAACCAGACCGAGATGCTTGACAACCACATGTAGAAAGTGCTATTCCTAAAGATGAAGTTGAAGTTGAAGAATGCTTAAAATGGATGTTATGTTTCTTCATTGCTGCTTTCAAGGCTTCCATCTTTTTAAAGCATTTGGATTATAAGTGGCCATCTCAATTACAAAAGTGACAATGTCTATCAGTCTTCTTTCCTTTGTTTTTATTTTCCTTATCATTTTGTTGAAATGATTTTTCATTTTGAGGCTGAAATTGTTGAGGACCCTTGTTTGGTTTAGGACCATTCTTTTTAGGATACTGCTTCTTAGGATTCTTTGAATTTGGTTGTTGTTGGGCGGCTGATGCTTTCTTAGAAGAGTTTCCATGATTAAGAAGACCAAGATATAAGAGATTTTTTTGTTCTCTTATTAAAGAATCACAAAAGGCATCAAAAGAGGGGGACTTGTAGCCTTGTCCTTGAGAAATAAATGCTTCTCTAGTATAAAGGAAGGTGGAAACAAACACAGAGTATGCTGGTCCCAACTTAGTAAGAATGGAATAGATAAGGCTACCATCTTCTTTCTTAACCTTAACTCCTTCCAAGAGAAGTCTAAGGGTCTTGAACTTGGACAAAAAATCTTCAATGGAAGAAAAAATATTGGGGTCCAATGTAAACAAGTCATTTTCAAGATGATGGGCTCTAATTTCATTTTTAATTCCAAAAACTTTAGTAAGTCATTTCATCGCTTCATTAGGAGTATCAAGTTCTGTGATATGGAATTTAAGGTCTATAGAAATAAACATCCTTATCAACCCACGTGCTTGATCTTGCCTATTTTCCCATTTGGCTGCCTTATCTTCATCTTGAGGTTTGGTTTCTTGGCCTGAGGCTATTCTGTAAAGACCTTTACTTCTAAGTAAATCATAATGTAGGACCACCATTGGAAGTAGTTGGTGCTGTCAAGAATAACTTGGCATGGACTTTCCATTTTAACATAAATTGAAGTTGTAGATGCCGAAACTAAGTGGTCTAGTGGAAAGATCTCGAAAATTTAGGCTGATTAAAAAAAACGGCTCTGAAAACGCCTTCCGGATGAAGAAGTTATGATTTTTTGAAGAAAAGTTGTTGAAGATGCCGACAAAGTGCGTGAATGTGCGGAAATGAATGATAATGCTATATTTAAACCCCCTTCCCCCCCCTTTCCAAACATAAATCTAATTAGTTGACTTAAATTTTTTTTTTATGTGACTCACTTTTATAAATAAGTGAAAGTCACTTTTACAATGGTACTTTATGAGCTACCCACTAAATTGTAACTTAAGTAAAAGATGAAGAGACTTTGGAATTATAAGTGACTCACTTTTTATAATTGGTGAGAACATTTTTATATAAAATAACTTTAGAACATAAGCTACATGTGCTTTTTGAAAAAGTAACTCAACAAAAAGAAAAACTTGAACCCAAAGCCTCTATTCTCATAAAGTAACTTTGGACCAAGTGAGTTAGTTTAAAAGGTTAGTAATTTTTGGAAAAGAGGAAGGGTTTTTTTTTGTTTATATTGTTGTAAGTCACTGAAGCTTTGGGGTGCGTGCTTACTTGAGGAAACTCTTTTTTTGCTTACAAAACAAAAACCACAAAATCCAACATGGACATACAAAAAAACAAACCTTATGGTTTGAAGTTAGCTTTACCCAGAAGCTAAAAATTTTCCTCAATGTTTCTGATTTTCCGAGATCACATTAAGGCGTGGCGGAAAAGAGCATATGCATGAGAAAAATCCTCCCTTTCTGTTTCTGATTTGCCTAGATCACACAGAGTCGCAGAGAAAAGAGCATACACAGAAATGAAATGTATAGATCTGGTAATAAAAAAACAAAGAGATAAATAAACTGAAATAAATAGAGAGAAAATAACTAAAAACTGCAAATAAACAATGTATACCTCCAAATCATAAAAATGACGTTGCTAGGGCTATCAGAAACCTTTTCGCTTGAAACAAAAGGGGTTTCTTATTGGAACAGATGCTCCTAACACAATAGAGCAGTCCTCTCAGCGTGAAAGCAGTAAGATAGAATAGATCTAGGAAATGACAGTCGGATGCAGTTCTACCGGCTTCAGATTTGGATTACCAACGAATGCGGCCCTCAAATAGCCTTGATACCATGTAGGAATTTACAGGATAAATTCCTCAGATAGAACACCAAAGGACACCACTCACAAACAGATCACAGATTAGTACACCAGTGTTCTTGACGTGGTTAAAACCCTCAAAGAGGGAAACAATCCACGACCTGAGCCAACATGGCCACTTCAGGGAATTTATAAGCTTCTCTCATGAATGGTTACCCTACAAATGACCCTCCATGTTCTTTGAATAGAGATCATCGACCAATCAGGTGTTAAGCCACGAATCAACTGTCGGTAATACCAAGGAGAGAATGGACCGATGGATCACCACATATCATGACCGTCAGATTGTAAGTTACAAAAGTACATAGTAAAGAAACACACTTTACCTAACTCTACACTAGACCAAGTTATACTTAACTATTTCCTACATGTCGGAATATCCTAACACTATGCTTAACAAATGGATATCAAAACGAGAAGGAATTATTACCTCGAGTCTTAGTGTGGTGTTGCTAGAGAGCGCAATGTAGCTAGGCGGAAGATCCCCAAGCCAACTCCAGATCAAACCCTGCACATAGAAAAGACAAGCGTAATATCATAGCATAAAACCTTGATAAACAATGCATGAACATATAAAGATATCTAGTTTCATATATCTAAGCCACTCATGCTAACAATGTTGCATAAACATATAAACAAGTTATACTACCAACATCACAGAGTGGACAACACAATTGTAGTTCTATATTGATGTAGAAAGAGTGATTACAACCACTAGTTGTATCAGCCTTCCCTTACCCCTCCAACTCCTCTCTCTCTCTTCCTTCTTAACCTCTTCTGATGCCTTAGTCTGAGACTCTGCTCGAAAGTCAAATAGACATTCCTTTCAAATGGTTCAACCACTTTCACAATGGCCCTAGCCTTGCATATATAGTATGTGAGGATAGGGTTTCCAAGTCCTTCATGACTTCCATCAGGCAAAAGTAGTGATGTTTCCATGCCTTTGTGCTCTTTCTCGTTTGTATACTCCATTAGGAATTAGTAATTCCTCCAAACAGGTCGAGTTTTGATGTTTCCTTGCTTTTATGAGCTGACGTAGGAGAGAATCTTGGGATATTTCTCTGTCAACTTGTTCCCTTGACCCATAGAAACTCATTAATGTTCAGTAACGCTCTTCTCGAGATAACATACAGAGTTACCCTAGGCACTAATGCACCCTTAGGCTTGCTAGGAATCTTTATAAAGCAGGTTACCAGTGTTTAGACAACGTTAGCTTGACAACTGGGCCTGTGAACTTGGTCAGTCCTTCAGTGATGATGTCTTTCTCCTCTGGGATGGTGAGGAGGTCATTTTCTTGTATAACATATCCTCCCTAAAGTTTGATAGTAGAGGCTACGACGATGGCCGAAATACTTTATATTTAATTGTCCTTTTCTTTGGAAAAAAGAGAGATGATCAGAGCTTCGGGCGGTACGAGAAACCTGATACAACACATATATATAAAACAACTAAAATTATGTCCTGAGTCAGGCATTCCCACGCTGAATAGCTATTTTCAGAGTGATTTTCTCAATAAAGAGATATGACAATGTTGGTTGCTGATAAGCACAATGTGGAACCTGTGTCATAATAAGATCATTTTGATGTGCTGTCTCCAAAAAACAGTAAACGCAACTTGGGAGAGGAAACAAGGCTGAGTGATGCAAGCCTCTACCCAAGGTCTTGATTTCTGCTTCACCGCAACAACATAGATCGATACATATGAATATAGGCATTGAGGTCGAACATGCACGAAATCGTTTGATTACCAGTCAATAATGGAGACCGTTAACAGATGCGAGAATGGCCACTGATAATGGTGATGGTCGCCAAGATGCACAGTACAATCTAGTGAGTGTGAATAGTGTTTTTGTTGTCAAACACTCGTAGAATCGTTTAACCAACAACCAATAATGAAAACCCCTGACCAAACACAAGGTGACTTGCCACTGATGTCTGCAAGTACCGAGGCACTGATATTGAGAGGCTGTCACAAGGAAGGTTTATCTGAGAGAGTGTCATGTTCAAGGGAGCGACTTCTGCCAAAAAAATCTTTTCACAATATTGAACACAAAGCAATTGTATTGTCCACCTTCCCCATCTGATTAGTTTAGTGAGACCAGACGGTTAAACTCATTGATCTTTTCATGTTTTAAGAGTTAGAAAAGGATCGTAAAAAGAGCGACTCTATGCCTTATCTGATTAGTTTAATGAGTCCATACAAGAAAAATCATCGATCTTTTCATGTTTTAAGAGTCTAAAAAGGATAATAAAAAGAGCGACTCTATTCCTCATTTGTGTAATTTAATGAGTCCAAACAAGACAACTTGGTGGTCTTTTCATATTTCAAGAGTCTGAAAAGATTATAAAGAACGACTCCAAGGTGGTCCCTTTGTCATAGTTGTTAACCGGGTGCGACAAAAGTTTAATAGTATACCCGGAAAGGTTCCTTTTCTGTGAGTTAATCCATTGATCCCGGATAAAGAGAAACCTATGCTCAATAGATGTTTGCCTCATTTTGTTACGAGTACGAGGAGACGGAGTAAAGTCGATATTCATCGTGAAATTTTAATGAGTCACGCAACGACAAACTCAATAGACCTTCATCGAATTTTAATGAGTCAAATGAAGAAAACTCGAGGTATCTTTTTCAGTTTAATGCGTGAGGAAAAAGAGGTAAAATAACTGCTCATTCCTTCTTCGTAGATTTAACGAGCCCAAAGAAGGGAAAAGCTCAGGGATTTTTTGATTTAAGATCAAGAAATAGTCCCAAAAAAGAAAGTGCTCATATCATCGTCGTAGGTTTTTAACGAGCTCGATGAAGAAAAGTTGGGGTTTTTTCGATTCAACGAGCGAGAAAAGTTCCTAAAAAGAATGCTCAAAGCTTCTTCATAACTTTTTAACGAGCCTGAAGAAGGAACTTGGGGTTTTTTCAATTTTATGAGTGAGAAAAAAAGTCCCAAAAAAGAATGCTCAGTCGATCTTTTTCAGTTTAGTGAGCTAGAAAAAGAGTTGCTCAGACCATCGTCGTAAGTGTTTAACGAGCCTGACAATGAAAAACTCGGGGAGTTTTCGGTTTAAGAGCGAGAAAACATCCCATAAAAGAAAGCGCTCATATCTTCTTTGTAGTAGTTTAACGAGCCCAAAGAAGGAGACTCGAGATTTTTCGGATTGACGAGCAAGAAAAAAACTGTAAAAAGAACGCTCGCTCTTCTTCATGGTAGTTTAACGAGCCTGAAGAAGGAGACTCAAATATTTTTCGGATTAATGAGCAAGAAAAATGCCATAAAAAAATGCTTGATACTTCTTGATCTCATGCTTGACAATAGAAGGGTCTATGCCGTGAATTTCCTCATAAGACCAAGGGAAAACATCGTGGAAGTCCTTAAAAGGGTAGGTGAAGCTCGCAATTTCTTCAGGATTGCAATCAGCTCCAACCTGGATGTTTTCCACGATGCCT
The DNA here is from genome assembly GCA_000404065.3 of Pinus taeda. Lineage (NCBI taxonomy): Eukaryota > Viridiplantae > Streptophyta > Pinopsida > Pinales > Pinaceae > Pinus > Pinus taeda. Next base: position 34,873 of record APFE031696835.1, read on the forward strand.
CTCTTGATAGAAATATTGATGACCAATGTTTTTGAAAGATTTCCCATGTTCCATTCCAAATCCAAAGTTTGAATAGTCGTATAAGGCGAGGGAACGATTTCAGGTGGGTCATAAGACAAGATTTGAATGGGCATTGTGTCCGAATTAGATATCGAAACACAATGGTGAGAGTCCTCCCAAGGTCGCTTTTATAAACACATGATATCTTGAATAGCTTTGTCCGAAGGTAGGACTTGATTGAGGAGATAGTTAGAAGGAGCATTTATGGGAGAGGAGGTGGTAACGTTGGTCGTGACCAAAGTGACCAGAGATTCAGATGCAGATTGAATGGATTAGTAGGCCAATTCGGCTGGTGAAAGCGACTGTTGTTTTTCGTAAGAGTTAATGTTTGAAGGGGCTGGGAGGATCCAAGGATTGGTCAGTTCATGAGGAATAGATGAGACCATAGAGACTGTCTGTGGAACCGTGAGTGGCTTGAGAGGAAAACAACCCATCGGGGAAGAGCCCTTCAATAGACCCGTACCGATACTGATACTGACAAAAGAGTTAGGTATACAACCCACTAAAGGTACAATGCCGCTAGGCAATGAGGAGTAATCTGGGGTGCAGAAGGACAGCTGGTCCACTCTGACAATTCTCCCATCCAATGGAAAGAGGATGAGGCAGAAGACTGAAGACATAATGGCATTCATGGCATAAGCCCAACTACGACCCAAAAGAAGATTATAGTCAAGTTTACGATCTACGACTTCAATGTCCACCGTTACCATTTTCCCACTCAGAGTGATGGAGTAGTCGATAAGGTAACCTTTCGGGATGGATATGTGGCCATCGAATGCCTCGAGGGAATTCGATGGCGGAGATAGGGTTGGAGAACCTAAGGCGAGCCAATATGAAGCCGACATGATGTAGGTTGAAGCACCTTCGTCAATGATAGTTCTATGTACGCCTCGCCCTTTCGAAGATATTTGCACCTGAAATGAAAGATGGTGTGAAAGGGGAGGTTTACATTTGTCCATGTCGAAAATTGCAAGCATGGAATCCTGAGGGTCGATGCCACCAATTGCCGAAAGAATAGATTTCCTTTGTGTTGGACAGGTTTTTAATACTTCGAGTGTCGACATAGCTGATGGTGCTTGTGCCAAATCTTCTACAATACTGTAGTTCTGGGAAGCACGTGCAGATGTATTATGTGTTGTGTGAGCAAGTGCCCCTTTTTGGGGGGTGAACCACAAGATCAGAAATCGACCTTTTGATATGAAGATCGTTAGGTGGTGGTGGGTTTTGACTCGAGGAGGCTTCATCAACATTAGCGACTGGAGCTCCATAAGATTTGGCTCTGGTTTGTAGATCTATCGTTTCAAAGGTGTAAATGGTAGATGGTCCTTCACCAACTAATGGATGATGCGAACCGCCGTAGCCCCCTTGTGAGGGTTGGGGTTGGTTTGCAACAAGGTGCTACTACTATTGAGCAAGGAAAGGATTATTTAGCACCGCAGGGTCCTGATGGTGTCCTTTTTAGTGATGAAATCTATGCATTCCTGAATATGTGGACAACGATATGTCATGTGGTCTTCCGCATAGATTTTGAAAGGGAATCGGGCGGGTTTGTCCTTTCGATCGTCAGAAGGCGCAACAACCTTTTTCTTTGGGTTGTAATGCTTTGTTGACTGCTCTTCAGAAGGAGCAGTCTTTTTCTTATTCTTCTTGTTCTTACCACCAGGTTTTTGTGTAGATTGCACAAAGTTTATCGCGGTGGTAGGAAGAGCAGTAGATTTGGTAGAGGGGTCAATTGAAAACTGGGCAATGTGACCGCTGAGTTGTTTTACAGTAGCCCCAAAGGTAGCGCCGATAATCCCATCAGTGTGCGCTCTGGGTTGCTGAGTAGCGGGAGCATTGGAGTTGCGAGGGGCATTGAGAATGATTTTGTATAAAGTGCCAGACCACGAATATATCAAATCTAAGTGCTGGGCATGACGAATGGATTGGTCTTCCATGACCGCACCACCTAAGGCGACATTTTTAGCTATTTGGGGGAGTAGAAACTTGCAAAACCAATCCGCTAATAGATAGTCTAGGAGGGGAGCTTTGACTAGCCTCCGCCTATGTCTCCATTCATGTATATGATCAGAGATGTGGGTGGTGGTGTTCTGACATAATGAAGTGAGGATTTTCGTCCCGGTTTCATAGTGGATGAGTAGCTGGAAGTGCTTTAAGAATTCCTTTGCTAAAGCACCAAAGGTATTGATTGACGCGCGTGGTAACTCGATGTACCACTTGGCTGCATTGCCAGTAAGGGTGCGGGGAAAGAGCCATAGCCGGATACTATCATCCATCATGGAGTTAGAAACACACCATAAATGATAGGTGGTGATGTGTGTACCCGGATCCTCCCCTTGTTTCCCTTCGAACTTTGGGATGTCTGTTGGGATTTTATGCGAGATTGGCGCCAAAGTGAGTTGTGATAGATGGGGTCATTTGTGAGTTTGTACAAGTCAGGGATATCAAGCGTTTCCAAGAAATGCAAGGTGTTTGATGCCCCCGAATTGGACCAAGGCGATGACATATGACTTGAGGATCCTTGTGATCCTCCCATCATGTTGTTCCCAATATTATACACAGGTTGTGTGGAATAGTAATTTCCTTGGGGTACAGTCGTGTACTGTGGGTTTCCATAGGGGTTGTTAGATTGGGGGTTGGAAGTGCCCCTAGGATAAGGAGTGACCCCTTGACTCATTTGAGGTTGAGAGTAGGGTGCCCATATGGATTGATTGGGACCTTGTTGAGGGTTCCCGCTCGCCACGTAACTAACTATAGGTCCTTGACTGACATAAGGAGGGTTCATGTCAATCAATGATTGCCCCTGTAGTCCTGTAAATAGAGGGGGAAATGTTATGTTCCCGACCGGTATACGCATGTTGGGAACTGTGCCCCCAGGCATTTAAACCTGGGGGTTAGAACTAAACAATGGATGCCAACCATAGGGGTGGTTGATAGGACCCTTGCTAACCGTGCTATATTGAGTGTTATAAGGAGTGTTATATGTAGCACTTGTCGAAGGTCAGGGGGCTGACACAAAAGGGGGGGAACCCAGAATGTACCAGGTTCCACTCGTGGTGGGTGTCATGATAAGGTTTGAACCTAGGACAGATGGGATAGCGTGGTTTTCCATCAGAGGTGTGGTACTTACTGTCGATTGGGGAGGTGGTGGTGGACCAAAAGTGTCCACAAAATCCCATGACCCGTTAGTCGTCGATGGGATGGATGGTGCAATTCCAACATAAGACAAAGGAGGTACAAATGCAACAGGAATCAAGAGTGGTCCCAACGGATTCGTGATTGGAGGATTTTATGGAGGAAGGAATCCTTCAGCAAAGAAATCTTCCGGTGAGCTTGAATCATGGGATGTCCAAATTGATTCTGTGTTAGATCTCGGAGACTAATTGGCCAAAGACGGGGAATTCGGTTCATTGGGGCTCGGTAGATCCTCCATAATGAGTGGAGGAAGACCTAACAACTGTCTAGATTGGCGACGAGGGCCTGATGTAGCCACGAAGATCCATAAATTTTATCAATAGATTTTACAATGATATTTGTTAAAGTCTCGGTGATAACAATCAACAAGTAGAGGGAAATGACCCTGTCTGATGAGCACCGATCACTAGAGATCAAACCCAGTATCATAATGAATAACATAGAGAGTTGGCCAAATGTACAGTTATGATTACTCTTAAGCTTTGCCTAAATCTCGGATTAAGGGGCCAAGTACTCTCGTGAAGATGAGCACCCTCCCAAAAACCGAAGATAGAGTAGGTTCGTTTATGTTAGGTACTAGGGTAGCCTGCCCGAGTCACCTTGTGTTCGTCCCTAAAAGTATGGCCACTAAGGATACCTCAAATCATAGACACTACCGAGGGGTACATTGTCGCAGACAATATGCTGTGTGGGTAGGATACCCGAGTCCCTGACTCAGCGCCGATATCCTCGATACACAAAATACCCAAAGGAGATGTACGCAAAGGCGGGCTACCTTTACTTACAGCCCGATGTTGTCTCGTATTTCGCTCCTCTTTTACTGGAGTGGTCCTAGATAGTATGAGTGCAGAAGGATTTCTCTCTTTAATGGCACTAGTTTCGGTGTATGATCTTGGGTAGTTAACTCACTCTGCCTATCCCAAGATCCTAGCCTAAACTAATGTGTGTTTACTCTAAAAAGAGTTGCCGATTGATTTTATTAGGTAGATTTTAAATGTAATTCGTTAGAGTCTGTTCATCTAGATTGACATTGATCTAGAATGTCATTAATGGCAATATGAAGCCGAGGAGCTATCAGAGCAGAGCTATCAAAGCAGAGAAGGAAAGCCAAGTAAGTGTAAGAGCGAAAGATTGAGGAGGAGCCACATCGGAGGAGCCATATCAGGAGTATCGCGTGTAATGTATGTCCAAGAAGAACCGAGAGGAATAATTCATCAAAAGAAGCAAAGAGGAACATATCAAAGCAGAGAATATTGGAATTTTTCAGACCAGGAGCGTTATATAAAAGATGAACGACGAAGATGAATTTTCGTTCTAGTGGAAAAGGAATTCGGAGGAGTAGAGCTATCGGAAGCCAACGGAAAAACTATCGGAAGTATCGCATATGCTAAGAGTAAGAGCCATAATGGAGGAGTTAACAGTTAATCTTGTGGTTAAATGATTAAGCGCCTTATTTAAGTGATTGATTAATGCACGTGGTTATATTCCAAAAGGCGGGTTTGTAATAGTGGCAATGGTTTTCGGGCGGATGAAAAATGGTAAGTGGTATTTAGAGGAGAGCGTCTGATTCCATTCAATGGTTGACACGTAACAACTAGAGGAGAGAGAAAACCGCTCAATTCGGGCGGGTAACTCTCGTGCAAGTTGTCCACCCGAAATGCATGTAGGCCGTTGGATCTAGCGCGGGTTGATCGATGATGAAGGATCAATGGATGGTTTTGGGTTGACTGGGTTAAGTTGGGACTGTTAGATATGGAGAGAAGAGAACTACGGCGCAAAAAACTTTCGATGGATTGTGTTGATCGTACCAAGTGTCGATCGTCGGATCTAATACAGAAGAAATCAACGGTGCGAAACGAGGAATCCTATTGTATCGCGCCCTAATGGTATATCGCGTTCACTGTATCGGGAATTATGTATCGTAGTGTTTAAGGCCTTGTCGCGTTAAAACTCCGATTGCGATAATATCGCTAACTCGCTGCTCCATTGTAATATGCCCTATTGTAATATCACGTCCACCGCGTTGTAAGATATGTATCGCAAGTTATAAGGGGATGGCACTCTATAAACTGCGATTGCGATATTACTGTGGACCCGATAGATTCATTAAAAACAATTTATAATCATATTGCATCTAGCAGGGGAATCGACTATCGACCATCGGCTGTACTATGGGCACGACTTATAAAGACCTCCAAAATGTTGTGATTGCGATTGTGGGTTCAAAGGAATAACTCCGAGTGTTCATGAATGTTGCGATTGCCGTAAAGAATAAGTCTGTTGTTTGAATAATAATAAAGATGGCCTCTCTTCCTAATTAATGTGTCTTGTGAGTATTGATGAATTCGAAGAGACATAGGAAGTCGAAGAGTGAGTGCAGAGGAAGCTGAAAGATCAAGCAAGCATTGAGGAAGCCAAAGCTCAAGCGAGCAAGGAGGAAGCCAAAGGTTAGGCGTATCAGGCATATAAAATAGAGAACAAGGAAAGTTTAAAGTTGTTGGCGAACTGTAAGAAACATAGGAAGCCGAAGTTCTGGCAGAAGTGGAAGGAACAGGAGGACAAAAGTAAGTCATAGGTCCAGCAGGGTTGGGAGTAGAGAATTACAACCAAACAGATCCAGACAATTTACAGTAGAGGGTTGGAGCCCTTGAGGTTGGTGCCTCAAAACTGAAAGGATTGGTGTCCTGGGAGCTGGTGCTTCTAAATTCAAAATTAGTGCCTTGACAAGACAGAGTTGGTGCTCTGGAGGTTGGAGCCTCACAAAGAGTCCAAGTTGGTGCTTGGCAACTGATTGAAACTATATAATATATATATATATATATATATATATATATAATATTGTACTTGATTTATTGCAAAGATCACATTAATAAAAACATCTATTCCTGTTATCTATTTCTGTGTTCCAAATATAAATGTCTTATTCCTGTTAAAAATAATAATTGAAAAGAAATATTGATTCACCCCCCTCTTAGTATTTCCAACAGAGTCTTTGGTAGGGGTGTTGTTGTATGAAGTTATACGGGACTCTGACTCAAATCATGCAAAAACAATGCTTGTAAATTTTCACTTTTGATGAATAAGCTACTTCTACAAGGGGAGAGTCATTCATACACCAATATATATACCATGCATCCTATCCAGTAAAACACTAGCATAACCGACAAAACTTCAATGCTCACTAACAACTTTTTGAAACCAAATAATGCAGATTTAACCAACTAAGTAGAAAATAGTAAAAAAAATTGTATTTTTTTCTTGAATGAAAACAAAATCTTTAATAAATAAAGCTATTTTCTTTAAAAAAGAATTTGTTCAGGACACAAATCAGTTAAACAAGCACAACTACAAATCCCTGATCAGTCTACAAGCAGATTTCCCAACCCATGAGGTCACAGAGCAAGCTGTTTATCAAGAAATGACTGTCTAATGCTTTGTACCAGAGGCTACAAAGAGTTACTTGCAACACTAATGCACTGTTTGTGAGGTCACAATGCTTTATAAAGCACTGTTTACACTAGCAAACAATGTTAGTGAGGAAAAAGGCTTAAAAAATAGGCTGTGGTGATCAGATCTAGGGCTGAGCACTAAGAGAAGGGTGTTGTATAGTCCTGAGTGGTCGGAAAGAGAATGAAGAAGTATAGGAAGGTCTGGAAGAAAGAGAGATCTAGGAACTTTCTGGGAAAAACCAGGAACTAAGTGTAGTCCCCAGCGGAGTCAATAATTCTGCTATAGGGATTAATGCACGGGTGTTTGGTGATGTAGAAACCCTCAAGGATCTTCTCGAGATCCTTGGCAAACAATCAGATTAGCTGCAACTGTCACAAAGATGCATGCATATCTATGCTTAACAAATGGATATCAAAGCGAGAAGGCATTATTACCTCGAGTCTTAGTGTGGTGTTGCTAGAGAGCGCAATGTAGCTAGGCGGAAGACCCCTGAGCCAACTCCAAATCAAAACCTGTACATAGAAAATACAAGTGTAATATCACAACATAAAACCTTCATAAACAATGCATGAACATATAAAGATATCTAGTTGCATTTATCTAAGCCACTCATGCTAACGATGTTGCATAAACATATAAACAAGTTATACTACCAGCATCACGGAGTGGAAAACACAATTGCAGTTCTATATTGATGTAGAAAGAGTGATTACAACCTTCCCTTACCCCACCAGCTCCTCTCTCTCTCTCCCTTCTTAACCTCTTGTGATGCGTTAGTCTGAGACTTTGCTCGACAGTCAAATAGGCAATCCTTTCAAATGGTTCAACCACTTTCACAATGGCCCTAGCCTTGCATATATAACATGTGAGGATAGGGTTTCCAAGTCCTTCATGACTTCCATTAGGTAAAAGCAGTGATGTTTCAATGCCTTTGTGCTCTTTCCTGTTTGTATACTCCATTAGGAATTAGTAATTCCTCCAAACAGGTTCCCTTGACCCATAGAAATTCATTAAGGTTCACTAACGCTCTTCTCGAGGTAACAGAGAGAGTTACCCTAGGCACTAACACACCATTAGCCTTGCTACGAAGCTTTATAAAGAAGGTTGCTAGTGTTTAGACAATGTTAGCTTGACAACTGGGCTTGTGAACTTGGTCAGTCCTTTAGTCATCATCTCTTTCTCCTCTGAGATGGTGAGGAGGTCATTTTCCTATATAACAGTTACAATGAGGCTCAAGGGCCTATTTATTATTTTTCAACAAGATAAAATCCTAAACAACCAAAAACCTAACCCCAAGAGATGTAACACCAAGAGTTTGTGGGCCCCGTTGGGGTTAGTTGGGCAGCTAACTTCCCGGGGTCGTAACTTGGTCATATTATCTCCGTTTGGCGCGTATGATACCATGTTGGAAAGCTCTCTTCGAGTACTAAAGAATTTGCAGTAGGGTGTTGGTTTGTAGAGGACCTCAAAAAATGTCGTTTAGGGGGTCAAAATTGCTCTGGAAGTTCAAGACCTGAAAAATGATAAAAATAGTAAATGTTGAAATAAACAAGGAAACACATGAAACTAACTAGAGGTTGAGGTGGGAATAGGTAGGTGGCCACCAATATCCACTTGGATCATTCCTCCCCCCTCAGGAAGCAATGGCCTCCATTGCATGTAGAGCCTCCATGAGGTGAGGAAATTTCTATTGAACCTTGTCCGTAGTGAATCACTTGCCCTAGTGAAGGATTTGGTCTTATTTGACAACTCGATATAGCTAGATCCTCTATTGGCGAGTGTTCTTGATCTGCATGTCCATGAGTTTATCTGTTGTGGCCTGTTCCATGCAGTCTGGGTTGAGCTTTGTTGTTCTGAGTTGCTTTGCAATGTCGGATGTGTCCAATAATGGTGGAAAGTATCGCTGAAGGTAGTCTACATTGAACACTGGATGCAGACCAAGGAATGACGGGATGCTGAGCTTGAAGGAATTGTCACCGACAACCTTGGTGATGGTGTATGGCCCATATTGGAGTGGGTGAAGCTTGCGGTGGGGTCCAGCGAGCCACTCCTTCTGCAAATGTAGCCAAACTTTGTTGCCCACTTGGAACTTGTGCGACACTTGATGTTGATCATGGCGTTGCTTGTACTTAGCATTGGCTCTGTCCAATATATCATGGACCTGCTGGCGGATGTGTTGAATGTTCTCAATGAAGTTGTTATCCCTGTTGGCTTCAGATTGGACGTGAGACGAATCTTTCTGAGTGGCTACAAATGGTATGGCCACATCAATGGGACATAATGGCTGAAATCCCAACCCTACCTCAAAGGTGTTGTGGCCCGTTGAGCTGTGGAGATCTTTTTTGTAACTTTGTTGGACAAAGGGATGCTTTCATCCCATGTTCGTGGATGCTTCGAGTTGTACATGCACAAAATGTGTATGATCATCATGTTGACAACCTCTGTTTGGCCATCAGTTTGGGGATGGAAAGTCGTGGACTTAGTAAGTTTTGTATCCAACATTGATAAGGGACTTGACCAAAATTCACTTAAGAATCTGCTGTCTTGATCTGAGACAATGGACTGTGGGGTCCCAAAGTGTACCCACACTCACTCAAAGAAGAGCTTAGTAGTGGCCTCTTCTATGATACTCTTCTTGCAAGCCGCCATGATGGCCATCTTAGAGATTTGTTGACGACCACAAAAACGCAATCGTTGTCATGCTTAGTAGAAGGAAGGCCCGACATGTAATCCATGGAGATAGATTCCCATGGACGACCCAGAGTAGGTAAAAGAGTATATAGGCCTTGCTTATTGATGGTTGGTTTGGAAATGGTGCAGGTGGTGCATGATCTAATGTACTTCCCAACATCTCAGCAAAGTTTCATCCAATAAAAATACATCAATAAAGGTGACGAAATATTGGCCACTGCTAAGAGCTCTAGTGGACATAAGGCCGCAAATATCTGAGTGCATCAATCCCAACATGCCATTTTCTCTCTTGTCACTTATAGGAAATGTTGCCTTTGTGTACTTCCCAAGTACACTTCCTCTACACACATCATCTTGCTCTGTGCTGAGAACTGGAACTCCCGTTACAATTTCTCTAAGCATCCTAAGTGCTCCATGATGTAAATGCCCCATTCTCATGTGTCATAGTTCATTCAACTCCTTCCCACTGCTATTATCACTATCTATCAATGCCATTGGAGAATCGAGCTACAACCTATATAACCTATTGCTCTAAGCTCCAATTTATCTCACCTTCTTCCAGCTAGTGTTTGACATACACTATCTTCCCCACAAAGTGTACATCATACCCCTTGTCTTGTAACCAAGACACTGAAATTAGGTTCATACCCAATCCTGGCACATGTAGTACATTAGTAGCACTAGTGTTTGTTCTTGTTTTTGTCTGAAATTATATGGCGCCTCTCCCTAACAGAGTACATTTAGTTATGTTTCCCATAGTCATCTGGAAGTCCATATGCTCCTCCTCATATCTAGAGAAGTATTATCTAACTCTTGTCATATGAGCTGAAGCTGCATTATCAATATACCAGAAACTAGATGACTTCGAACCTGAGAAGCACACAAACTCATCCTCCAACTCGGAAGATAATTCTTAGGTTTCCTGACTGTTGATTCTATCCATGATTTTTTGTGTTATTTCTCCTTTACTTCCTAACACTGATTTCGTTGTTGCAAAATACTGCGTCCCAACTGGAAATATACTTTGCAAAAAAATATTGTTGCTTCCTCTTCCTCTGACAATCCTCGATCTGGAAAATCTAATTTCTCTGTTGACTCTCTCAGAGAAATAGACTTTTCCTCAAAAAATGACCCTCCTGGCCAAGGGGAATGCGCAACCTCTAGGGTTTCAAGCATCTTCTTACGCAGTGCTACAAATCTTCTTCTCCTCTCTGCAACTAATCTCTCTGGCTTCTATCTGCGCTCTAATACCATGTGAAAATTTTGAAACCCAGAATCCTACTGCAACAACTGATAATATTTCTTCTATTTGTTAAATTAATTAAACAAACTATTTGTAGTTTCCTATGACAAATATTGAAAATATACACTGCATCCTTCACAAAACAAATACTATGGAAGAAAATAAATGCTAGAAAATTATAGAAATTCTAGCACACACATAAAGATATTAACACAGTTATTTTAGGACAATTGTCCTCGGAAAAACCCAATGCGGGAAAACTAGTGCAGCAGATGAGGGTTTCTTTATTAATTTTCAGCAGTAATTCAAGTACAATAATTCAGACATCAAAACAGAGGAATAATGTTGAGATAAATTTAGTGAAAAATTTCTCACTCTCCACAACAACACCCCAACATCGAGATAGACCCTCTGCCCATACGCTGGTGTCACTGTGTCACCCTCTGCGCAGTGACTACGCAGTGCTCTAGTGGATTGTGTCTCTCCTCACATTGTCTCTTCCTGATTTCATCTTGCACTTCCCGGACCATTGCTGATACCATGTCTCTTTCTCATGCAACTCACCCTCTGGCTCTATCTCCTCTGCTGAACTTTAGTCACTAACAAAATCAATCTGCGTGGGCAAATGAGTAACTACATTGTATGTTTTCCATCTACCCATTGACTTATTCTTATAATCTTATGTTAAAGCAGCAACAACTAAGATTAAAACAAAGTCGATGGTCCATATTATTTCCCTATTGATCTATGTGAGTTTCTAGAACATTCACACCATGACTTAATTAGTTTTGATTAATTAATCATATTTCCTAAGTTCAGACTTAGGAAATATTAAAATTTAATTAATAAATCTAATTAAGTCGTGTCTAGGTGGAATTTCCATAAAATATTTCTGGGTAATGGAGAATACATATATTCTAGCCTCTCCACAATATCTTGTGGCTAGAACACATCTGATGCTACAAAAAACTAACATATTCTCCATGTGCAATTGAATTGGAGAGAAAGCTAACTTAGGGCTTCCCAAGGATTCCTAGTTATTTCTCAATAAAATGTTCACATATGAACCCAAACCTAACATCGTCTCCTTAATTTGGAATCTTGCAATCTAAGCCTCGACTTGAAATTCCCTCCCTGTCCTCTTCTTGTTCCTCTACACCCTTCTATAATGCCTTTCGGGAAAATTGGTAGAGATGAGCCCTTCGAAGAGCTCCCCATCCTTAACAACAGATTTAAGCTTTTTCCACAGTTTCCCCAACATTTTCTCATCGTTCATGATTTTCAAGAACAACTGGAACCATTCCACTACATATTGGGAGTTGTTCTGGGATAGTTTTGGGTGTTTGGCCTTAAAAGGTTCTTGTTGTCATCCTTGGGGCCCATTAGTTGGAACGAGCTGGTTGAAAATATCCGTGACTTCTTTGTAGCACTGCTTCTGCTGGCTAGAATCATAGGAAAACTTTGGCAATAAAGTCTTTATGATCCTTAGTTGTTCGGCTCCAAAGTCAGCTCCAATATTCTTCTCCTCCTTGGGTGACTATGTTAATGTTTGAAAAGGGAATTGGTTTGAGTTCCCATGGTTATGCATTAATCGTATTTTATCCCCCTTCCAGTTGCGCTCCTCCCATCTGGAAATTAGTTTGGGTAATCCTTTGTTGCATGTGTGTTGACTCCGCACTGAGAGCACCAATGTCTTATAGGTAGTGGGCAGTCTCTTGCAACATGCCCCTCTTGATCACAATTGTAGAAACATATCGGACCTCTGCCTCTTATTCTTCACCCCCTTGTTCCTCCACCTCCTCGCCCTCGAGGATCTTCATCGATCCTAAATGCAGAATGATCCAACTGGTTAGCTAGAGTGTCTAATTCCCTATACTGATTAGTGTGGTAAGTCAATGAGCCACAAAACTCGTAGAAGAAGATGTTCAGTACATTTGAATACCTCTATAATATTGGATAGAGCCATGGGAGATGTCCATATGTTATGCAGATTTCATAGTATTCATTTGTAGATGCACCATGTGGGTTAGGAAATGCATGAAAATATGTGTCATGTATATAAACATTGTTTACGAATCTAGGCAACTTCAATGACAAGTAATGATGTGGAAGACCCCACTGGTATGTAGGGAATGCTCAACCCCCACAATCTTGGGCACTCTGTGGTGTAATGCCCCTTAATATGGAAGTTGGTACACCACATATGGGGTCGCACGGATCGTGATGAGTGCATGTCCTTCATCTTCTCTTCCAGATTAGCAATTTGATGTTGCAATCCTATGAGAGTGGGATCATGTGAAAATGTTCCTCCTCAATGTTTGTGTGGGTATCCCTCCATGACCTCGTTCCTGGTTTATTTCTCAAGCACATCTTGTAGAGTGTCAATCTTTTGTTTTGTCAGTGGTGTGCAGGTGAGCGAAAACAGTTCTTTCATGAACAATCCCATTGATGATTGGGGTTAATGGGGTAACTCAAGTTGCCAATGGCATCCCAAAAAGTTATGGAGCTCTGTTAGAGTGGTTGCGGTTGGCCAATCCCAAATAGCTTGCATATTGGCTAGGTCCACATGCACACCCTCCTCATTAATGACGTACCCTAGATATTGAACCTAGGTCAAGCCAAACATGCATTTCTCTAAGCTAGCACACAACTTGTGTTGTCGTAGGGTTTGAAGGACCTATCGAATATGGTGGAGGTTCTCTTCCCAGCTCTGGCTGAAGATCAAAATTTCATCTAAATACACCACCATGAATGAATTGGTGAAGGGTCGCAAGATTTCGTCCATCAATCTCATGAAGGTTGTAGGGGCATTCGTCAATCCAAACGACATGTCCAACCATTCGAAAAGGCCCTCCTTGGATTTGAAGGAAGTTTTCCACATATCGGAGGATTCGATAAGCACCTGGTGATAAGTTGACTTCAAGTCAATCTTTCTGAAATATTTGGTCCCCTTGAGCTGGTCTAGAAGGTCATCAATCCATGGGATTGGGTACCTTTTTGGACAATGATCTTGTTTAGCGCCTGATAGTCAATACAGAGTCTCGAGGTTCCATCCTTCTTTTGTACCAATATAATTAGGCTCCCACAAGGTGACGAGCTTGGCCTGATGTGCCCTTTCTACAATAGTTCATGAATCTAACTCTTGACCTCATCCTTCTCTAGAACAAAGCGTCGATAGATAGGTCCATTGGACAGTGGCGCTGTAGAGGTACCCCTGTAGGTGAGGTGAAAATGTCCCTATACTCCTCCACGAACTTGTCCATCTGTTGTTGTTTTGCGGAGGAGCCCTGCCTGGAATCTGTGGCCACAAGCTTCTTCTTGCCCTAAGGGCGAATCATAAGGAAAACAAATTTCCTGGTCTGGGAAATGATCTTACTACATTTCATTGCAGTGATCAAAGAGATGGCGGTAGGCGGGGCTACCTCTAGAATCCTTTATAACTTATTGGCCAAAGTAATAATCACAAAGAGAGGTCTAGACTCATATACCACATGTTGCTTCCATAAGTATGGTTTTCCTACTATAATACATCACAAAATTCAAGAGAAGAAACATCACACAGTACCTCATCTGTAGGGAAGACGACACTGTTGGATGATGCAGAGATCTCATCCTTGTTGAAGCCACCCGATGGTGTACTTATATGAATGTGTTGTAGTCTTTAGGCCTAGCCACTTCATGACCTCTTCTGAAATCAGGTTCTTTTGGCTTCCATTGTCGACAATGAATTATAGTGGAGAACTCTTCACCCACATTTGTGAGTGGAAGAGGCGTTCCTCCTCCTTTGGATCTTCAGGCTCAATATTTTGGATCTTGGTGGTGGCCACGACAGCACCAAGCTCTGCATCAATGATATGCTTCCCTTTGTCATTCCCCTTATCATGTTCTGACTTAGAGTTAGAACATACGTTTGATTCGGAGGCCCTCAGCTTGACCATCTCTGACTACTTGGTCTGACACTCACTTGTGTTGTGAGTGGAGCTCTTATGGAACTCACACCATTTTCCAGTGTCCTTCTTTGACCTCATGGTGTTTTTCTTTGCTTATTGCTTTTACGGGTTGTCCTGGTTAGCCCCAACTTGGCTTTGTCCATTTCTCTGTGGTTAGGGGGTGCCTTTTCCTTGATTTGGATTCATAGATCCAAAGTCCTACTTCTTCTATTTAAACTTTTGCTCAATATTGACAGTTGATCGGTACATCGTGCCGAGCGAGGAAATGTCTAGGAACTCCATCTCATCCTAGATGTACTTGTGTAGACAACTGCGTTACTTGAGTACCAAATTCCCCTCATAATCCTTGATACACAACTTCATTTGAATGGTATGGAAAACATTTGTGAACTCTGGCACATCTTGGTCCAATTTATGAATTTATCTTTATATCTCTCGACAGGGTAATATTGTTCCTTAATGGCGTCTCGAAAAGAATCCAAAGTGGGTGCAACTGAAAGCAACGAGGGTTCACTCTTGTCCTTTTGTTCACATTAGGTTTCCCACCAGTGCTTGATGTGTGGGGTGGTTTTGAGAAGTGCAAAAGTAATCTTTTCCTGATTGGAAAAGTCATGAACTAAAAAATATCTTTCCAACAGATTTACGCATTTATCTACGGTGTCTGCATCTATCTGGAACTCAATATGGGAATATCTAAGTTAACTTGTACCTTAAAAGGTGTGGCACCTCCAGAGTGGTTGTTGGATGAAGATGTGTCACTTATGGGTAGTCATTGAAGGATCTGGACAAAGTTATCCATCATCGCATTCCTTTGTCGCTCGAGGGCTTCCTCGAGCAACATTTTGAAAGGATCTCCTACCCCCTCATCTTTCTTTTCTTCCGCCATGGGAGGTTGTCAAGGTTTGCAAGGCTGATCTTGCAACGGTTCAACCAAATCAAGTCCTAACTCCTTATACCCTGACCTTGTTGGGGACATGCAAAGAAAAACAGAGAAAGAGTAGAATTCTTTGATACCACTGATCCAAAATTAAACAGGAACACAACAAATTACTTATATAATCATAAATACATAGATGCAACAGAAAAACGCTTCATTTCATTAATATAAAAATATTGAACTATGCTTACAAACAGAATTGAAATAAGCTAGCTCGAACGATGGTAGATTATCTCTGAGAAGAGATGTGGCGGCTACATGCCTCTGAACTGTGTTACAATGAGGCTCAAGGGCCTATTTATTATTGAGAAACAAGATAAAACCCTAACCCCAGGAGATTTAACAACAAGATTTTGTGGGCCCCGTTGGGGTTAGTTGGGCAGCCAACTTCCCAGGGTTGTAACTTGGTCATATTATCTATGTTTGGCACGTACGACACCTTGTTGGAAAGGTCTCTCTCAGTACTACAAGATTTGTGGTAGTCCCTTGCCTATGGATATGGGCCTGCAACAAACCTCAAAAAGATGCCATTTAGGGAGTCAAAAATTCTCCGGAAGTTCAAGACCCGAAAAACTACTAAAAATATTAAATGCTGAAATAAACAAGAAAACATATGAAACCGACTTGAGGCCGAGGTAGAATAGGCAGGCTTCCACCAATATCCACTTGGATCACCGAGAGTTGAGCCTATGCTGTGTGAAGCAAGGCCGAGAGAAGATTGTGTGTTGTGGAGAGCAGAGAGCCCGAGTGCTGAGTGCAAGTTGTTGACATGGCAGAGACCGAGCTACATAGATGGTGATGAGTGACTGTTGTTGAGCAGATCAGAGGGTTGCTAAAGAGTGTTGCAAAGCGATGCAAAGTGAGAAGTGTGAGGAAAGGGAACAAAGTTTTTATCAAGTAGAGTTTCTGCCAAATTACATAACACACTTAGTTCCTATTTGAATGTGGGTTGGTGCTTGCATACAGGAAGTTGGTGCTTTCATCTCTAATGGAGCTTGAGAAGGCTTGGGGGTTGGTGCCACCTACAAGTTGGTGCTTGCAAAAATCCAAGGAGCTACAAGTTGGCGCTTGCAACAAATCCATGAGGTCAGTGCCTAACATGGTGCTTCTGGTAAGCTAGACAATTTTCTACAAACAGAGGGAGTTGGTTCTTCCTGCTAGTCGTTGCTAACACACAATCAAAGGGAGTTGGTTCTTCTTGTTGGTCATTGCTAGCAAACAATCAAAGGGAGTTGTTGCTTCCCATGAGTGGGTGCTCACAAAATTGATTGATGTAAAATAATAGGTACTCTTATTTACATCAATAATAACAACAAGCTTCTTAGTTTTTTCCTGAAAGGGTTTCCATGTGAAAACCTTGTGTCTCATGTGTATGATGCTCATGGTGTATGCTTTTTTGTTTATTTCATATTGTTTCTCATTATATGTTGATTTCCAAGTTTGAATCAGAAAAGTAAATTGGCATAAAAAGTTAAAAGTAGCCTTAATATTGATTCACCCCCCTCTTAGTATTATCATTGCTTCCAACAATCCCTTCCTTCTATGCATACCCCTTTGCCATGAATCTAGCCTTTTACTTCTCTACACTGCCATTTGCAGCATACTTGATCTTGTATATCCATATGGAACCTACAACTGATTTGTTTTTTGGTCTAGGCACTACCTCCTAAACACCATTTGTCATGATATATTTGTATTCTTCTACCATGGCATCCACCCACTCTTGATGTTGTGCAACTTTCTGAAACCTGGAGGGTTCTGTAACCTGAGCTACCATAGCTTGATATCTGTCAGGCTGCCTACATTGTCTTTTGTCTGTCCTAGGAGCTCCATCAAACTCATCTGCATCCCTCAAGGTCTGGTGCACTTCCCTATTGGCTCTGGTGGGAGGTTCAATCAGTTCCTCCTCCTGTTCTTGTTGCTCCATCTGCTGAGAACTCCCTGGATCTCTTACCCCTAATGAGATACTGGTATTGGTCACTGTAAACAAACTCGACGACTATCCTCCTACTTGTCCCATTTGTTGTCCCTGTTGCTGGACTAACAAAACTTTTGCTGACTGATCACTTGTAGGCATTTCTTGAGATCTTCTAAAAGTTCTTTCTTCCATGAACTTTACATCTCGACTCACTACAATTTTCCTCCTACTAGGAATGTAGATCATGTATGCCTTTGAGGTCTCGCTATATCTTACAAGGAATCCCTTCTCTGCAGTTTGATCCAATTTATTGCATTTTTCATCTTGTATGTGACAGTAAGCAACACTCCTAAATATATTAAAATGAATTACTTCAGGGTTCTTTCCTTTGAAGACCGCCTTTGGCGTTTTCTTCCCCAACGCTCTATGAGGTGTTCTGTTTTGAATGTACACTGTTGTGTTGCATGCCTCTGCCCATAAAAATATAGGAAAATCCTCATAATACAGCATAGTCTTTGCAGCCCCAACTATTGTTTTGTTCCTTCACTTCCCTATTCCATTATGCTGAGGATTATATGGAGTTGTCCATTTTCTGTTGATGCCTTCCTTCACGTAGAAGTCTGTGAAGTCTTTATCTATGTATTCTCCACCATTATCTGAACATAGCACCTTGATCTTTTTCACTGTTGCGTTCTCTACGAGAGACTTAAACCTTCTGAACCGATCAAAGACCTCATCTTTGGTCTTTAAGAAATAGATCCAGGTATTCCTAGAATGATCATCAATAAAGGTGACGAAATATTCACCATTGCTAAGAGCTCTAGTGGACATAAGGTTGTAAATATCTTAGTGTATCAATCCCAACATGCCATTTGCTCTGCTGTCACTTATAGGAAATGCTGCCTTTGTGTACTTCCCAAGTACACGTCCTCTACACACATCATCGTGCTCTGTGCTGAGAACTGGAACTCCCGTTACAGTTTCTCTGAGCATCCTAAGTGCTCCATGATGTAAATGTACCATCCTCATGTGCCATAGTTCATTTAGATCCTTCCCACTGCTATTATCACTGCCTATCAGTGCCATTGGCAAATCGAGCTACAACCTATATAACTTGTTGCTCCGAGCTCCAATTTGACTCACCTTCTTCCAGCCAGAGTGTTTGACATACACTTTCATCTCCACAAAGTGTACATCATACCCCTTGTCTTATAGCTGAGACACTAAAATTAGGTTCATACCCAATCCTAACACATGTAGTACATTAGTAGCACTGTTGTTGGTTCCTGTTCTTGTCTGAAATTATATGGCGCCTCTCCCTAATGGAGTACATTTATTTATGTTTCCCATAGCGATCTAGAAGTCCATTTGCTCCTCCTCATAGCTAGAGAAATATTATCTAACTCTTGTCATATGAGCTGAAACTCCACTATCAATATACCAAACACCAAATGATGTCGAACCTGACAAGCACACAAACTCATCCTCCAACCTAGAAGATAATTCTTAGGTTTCCTGACTGTTGATTCTATCCATGATTTTTTGTGTTATTTCTCCTTTCCTTCCTAACATTGATTTTGTTGTTGCAAAATATTGCGTCCTAGATGGAAATGTACTTTGCAAAAAAATATTGATGCTCCCTCTTCCTCTAACAATTCTCAATCTGGAAAATCTAATTTCCCTGTCGACTCTCATAGAAATAGACTTTTCCTCAAAAACTGACCCTCTTGGCCAAGGGGACTGCACAACCTCTAGGGTTTCAAGTAGCTGAATACGTAGTGCTACGAAGCTCCTTCTCCTCTCTGCAACTGAGCTCTCTGCCTTCTATCTGCGCTCTGATACCATGTGAAAATTTTGAAACCCAGAATCCTATTGCAACAACTGATATTATTTCTTCTATTTGTTAAATTAATTAAACAAACTATTTGCAGTTTCCTACGACAAATATTGAAATATACACTATAGCCTTCACAAAACAAATACTATGGAATGCAATAAATGCTAGAAAATTATAGAAATTATCGCACACACATAAAGATATTGACACAGTTATTTTAGGAAAATTGTCCTTGGAAAACCCAATGCGGGAAAACCGATGCAGCAAATGAGGGTTTCTTTATTAATTTTTAGTAGTAATTCAAGTACAATAATTTGAACAACAAAACAGAGGAAGAATGCTGAGAGAAATTTAGTGAAAAATTTCTCTCTCCACAGCGACACCTTAACCCCAAGATAGACCCTTTGCCCATACGCTGGTGTCACTGCGTCACCCTCTGTGCAGTGATTGCGCAATTATCTAATGGATTGTGTCTCTCCTCACATTGTCTCTTCCTGAGTTCATCTTGCACTTCCCAGAGAATTGCTGATACCCTCTCTCTTTCTCATGCAACTCACCCTCTGGCTCTATCTCCTCTGCTGAGCTTCATTCACTGACAAAATCAATCTACATGGGCAACTTAGTAACTGCACTGGGATGTTCTCCATCTACCCATCGGCTTCTTCTTATAATCTTATGTTGGAGCAATAAAAACTAAGATTAAAACATAATCGATGGCCCAGATTATTTCCCTGTCAATTTGTGTGAGTTTCTAGAACATTCACACCATGACTTAATTAATTTTGATTAATTAATCATATTTCCTAAGTTCAGACTTAGGAAATATTAAAAATTGATTAATAAATCTAATTAAGTCATCTCTAGGTGGAATTTCCATAAAATATATCTGGGTATTGGAGAATACATATATTCTAGCCTCTCCACAAAATCTTGTCACTAGAACACATCTAATGCTACAAAAAATAACATATTCTCCATATGCAATTGAATCAGAGAGAGCCAACTTAGGCCTACCCAGGGATTCCTAGTTATTTCTCAATAAAATGTTCACATCTGAACCCAAATCTAACATCGTTTCCTTAATTTGGAATCCTACAATCTAAGCATCGACCCAAAATTCCCTCCCTGTCCTCTTCTTGTTCCTCTACACCCTTCTATAATGCCTTTCAGGAAAATTGGCAAAGATGAGCCCTTCGAAGAGCTCCCCATCCTTGACAACAGATTTAAGATTTTTCCGCAATTTCCCCAACATTTTCTCATCGTTCATGATTTGCAAGAAAAACTTGAACCATTCTACTACATGTTCGGAGTTTTTATGTGATAGTTTTGGGCTTTTGGCCTTAAAAAGTTCTAGTTGTCATCCTTGGGGCCCATTAGTTAGAACGAGCTGGTTGAAAATATCTACGACTTCTTTGTAGTATTTCTTCTACTGGCTAGAATCATAGGAACACTTTGGTAAGGAAGTCTTTTTGATGCTTGGTTGTTCGGCTCCAAAGTCAACTCCAATATCCTTCCACTCCCCAGGTGACTATGTTAATGTTTGAAAAGGGAATTGGTTCGAGTTCCCATGGTTATGCATTAATCATGTTTTCTCCCCTCTTCCGGTTGTGCTCCTCCCATGTGGAAATTAGTTTTGGGTAATCCTTTGTTGCATGTTTGTTGACTCCGCACTGAGAGCACCAATGTGTTATAGGTAGTGGGAGTCTCTTTCAACATTCCCCTCCTGATCATAATTGTGGAAACATATCGGACCTCTACCTCCTATTCTTCACCCCCTTGTTCCTCTACCTCCTCGGCCTCTAGGATCTTCATTGATCCTATATGCTGAATGATCCAACCGGTTAGCTAGAGTGTCTAATTCCCTATATTGATCTGTTAAATTATGGTATGTTCTATGCTTAGAGCAATTTACTTCTTTTTATTATTATTATCCACAGATTAGCAATCACATATACAGTAAGTAAAGTGCAGATAGAACATTAATGATCGATAGAAAACAAGCCAAGACAAGAGACACAAGATGTGGCGGTTAGGCAGGGACAAACCCCAATATGGGGAAACCCTTCGATCAAATCTTCTTTTATCTTCAATAATTCAACTGAGAGAAATAGTACAAAAATCTGATTTATATCAGCAGCAACAAACCCTATATCAGCGGCATCAGCATCAGCGCCATCGGCATCACTGACATTAGTATCATCGGTATCACTGGCATCATCAGCATCACCGGCATCAACATCATCGGCATCACCGGCATCAGCATCATCGGCATCACTAGCATCAGCATCATCGAAATCATCGACATCATCGGCGTCATTGGCATCAACATCATCGACATCACTAACATCAGCATCATCGACATCACCAACATCATTGACATCACTGGCGTCACCGACATCAGCATCATCGGCATCACCGGCATTATCGGCGTCAGCATCATCAGCATCATCGGCATCACCGACATCAACATCATCAACATCACCGGCATCATCGGCATCAACATCATCGGCATCATTTACTACGCAGTTCTAAGAGAGAGTCTGATGGTCAACGTTGGTCAAACTCCCAATCTGCAGTTGCAGCACTAAATTCTACGTCCTTCCTTCCACACATGTGAGAGAAGAGTCCCTTTCTGCGCAGTAGGAGAAGATCCTCTTTTCTGCGCAGGAGAGAGAGAGATGTGATGAGATGAGTGTGTACAAATGAGGAAAAGACCTCTTGTATTTATATACAAATGTTGATGATGAATAGATGCGTCTGTTGGGCTTTTGAGCCTACATGAGTTGCTGGTCGGCTTGATAATTATTCCATAATCAAAATAAATTCATATCTCCTTAAATACTTATCGGAATCGAATGATCTTTAGATCAATCCTACACCTCTCGATGAGAGGAATCTAGGAAAAATATTATCAGCCATGAATAAAGTGACCCACATGGAATTTGGCCCTAGTTGCCAATTTTAACACCCCCTCTCAACTAGGGAGAACTCCATCTGCAATTCGTCTGACCGTTACTACTATTCATCCATCAAATGCATTGCCCTGAACAACTTGACCCCTGCTCTGCTCTGCCTTGCTATGATTTGCTTTACCTTGCTATGCTCTGCTCTGCCTTGCTATGCTCTCTCTGCTTTGCTCTGTTCTGCTCTGCTCGAATTATGAAGAAGAAGAAGAAGAAGAAGTGTTCGAGGATGTATCATACCATCCTCCACTGAACTAAAGTCAGTCTCAAAGTGTGTACCACCAGTCCCAGACCAGTCCTCAACCGAACCGAAGTTAGTGTCATAGTGGGTACAACTCCTACCACTGGTCCCAGACCAGTATCATTGATCCCAGATCAATGAAGGTCATCCTAGCATAGGGAGTACGGTAGATACAACAATGCATCCATCGGTACTACTATGGTCCCTATCCTCATTTCCTTGCTCATTGATCAGATGAGAGGTACTTCCCATGAGTCCCAGATTGCATGGGTAGGGTGCCTCGACAGGAGAACTAATCATCCTATCCATAGGAGAGTGAATTATCTTGTCCAGTGGATGCCACAGAGAACTAATCATCCTGGCCTACAGGGGAGCGAATAAACCTGTTCCACAATCTACATGGGGAACACATCATCTAGGCCTCACAGGAGAACTAATCATCCTGCTACACAATCGTCATGGAGAACACATCATCCAGACCTCACAGGAGAACTAATCATCCTGCTACACAATCGTCATGGAGAACACATCATCCAGACCTCACAGGAGAACTAATCATCCAGCTACACAATTGTCATGGAGAACACATCATCTAGATCTCACAGGAGAACTAATCATCCTGCTACACAATCGTCATGGAGAACACATCATCCAGACCTCACAGGAGAACTAATCATCCTACTACATAGTCATCATGGAGAACACATCATCTAGACCTCACAGGAGAACTAATCATCCTGCTACATAATCGTCATGGAAAACACATCATCCAGACCTCACAGGAGAACTAATCATCCTACTACATAGTCGCCACGAGGTGTCACAGGGAAAGTTTTGATTCTTTTACCCTGTACACGTACACCACCAGGGGATGGTGAGTCACCCTATGGTCATATGTCGCTCCAAGAGCTTCGAACATCATACATGTCCCTCATCAGAGGGTTTTAAACAACACCAATTCGTTCTTGGAAAGTCAAAAATTTGACCTTTCCTAGGGGCTTTGTCAGAGTGTCCGCGACCTGTTCATCTTTACCGATATGTTGGAGCCTTATAGCTCGCCGCTGCACCATATCTCGAATATAGTGGTGCCTGATATAGATATGCTTGGAGTGATCATGAAATACAGGATTCTCTGATAAACGAATCCCACACTGGTTATCACACAAGATCACATTGGTATCCAATGTAAATCCAAAAGCTCATTGAAGAGCTTTCGTAACCAGACTGCCTCATAGGTGGCCATGCTAGCAGCAATATACTCTGCCTCGGCGGTGCTCAAAACCACCGACTTCTGCTTCTTGCTCATCTAGGATATCGAAGCAGATCCCAAGGAGAAACAACACTTGGAAGTGCTCTTACGATCCACCACACTACCTGCCCAATCAACATCAATGTATTCAAGTAGTCTCACATCTCCGACAGTGTATCTTAACCCATAAGTAATTGCGCCACGAAGATATCTCAACAGAGTCTTGGCACCAATCCAATGTATGTGGTGAGGTTCAACCATATTTTGACTCAACGTGTTGAATCCAAAGCATATATCTGGATGGGAGTTCACTAAGAATATTAATGCTCCGACGAGTTGACGATACTCGATGGAATTTCGTAAAACAGGTCCAGATGCACTACTGCTTAACTTTTTGAAGTCAAGCTCAATCGAGGTAGTTATGGGCTTGTAGTCCACCATACCGAATCTTTCCAATATCATCACCACATATTTTCCTTAAGATAGGAAAATCTCCCCTGGCTTCTACCAAACTTAAAGTCCTAGGAAATAATGCATTAGTCCTAGGTCCTTCATTTCAAATTCAGAAGCCAACTCCCTCTTACATTTGTGAATGAGAGGGTCTACACCTGTCAGAAAGAGGTCATCAACATATAGCACCAGTATGAGAGGTTTGTCATCTTCAACTTTAAAGTAAAGGTTGATCTGGTATATCTGGCAACAGGTGCAAATATCTTGTCATACTCTTTTACTTTCGGTTCCCTGGTGACAACTTCTTGAGTGCTCCTCATTGTAGGAATATTTTTCACCTTGCTGAGAGCTATAACTTCGTCAAATGTGATATCATGACTAATCACAAATTTCCTTTGATCGGCTACATAGATTCTATAGCCCTTAGTATTTTCACTATAGCCCACGAAGATTCCTTTCTTTCGAGATGCACCCAATTTATTCCTTTTCTCTTTCAGCACATGAAAATATACATGGCTTCCAAAAATTCTAAAATGAGATATATTAGGTTTATTACCGGTGAACATTTCTTCAGGAGTTTAGGAACCCAATGCTTGATGGGGGCATCGGTTTTGTATATATACGGCAGCGTTTGCAGCTTCGGCCCATAGAAACTTCAGAAGTCTTTGATCATGAAGCATAGCACAGACAACTTCCATAATCGTACGGTTCTTCCTTTCTGCCACACCATTCTGTTCAGGAGTGTATGGTGTAGTAGTCTCCCTCTTAATGCTAGCCTCTTGCCATCATTGAAAGCCACCTTGTAGCCTTTATCTTCCATTGCTGAAATGGACACCAAATTATTTTTGAGATCAGGTACATATAATACATCTTGTAGGTGGATTGTATTACCTTGATTCAATTTAAGAGAGACATTGCCTACACCTTTCATGGGATATTTCATATTATCTCTAAGGACAATTTCCAGGTTGGTTTCTTTCTCTATTAGATTATGGAGAACTTCTTTGTAACCAGTGAAGTGCCTTGAGGCACCACTATCAATAAGCCAATTTCCCAGCGAGTCCGGAGGAGCAGAGGTAGATAGAGCAGTTGGTAGATAATAGTCATACTGCTTATTGTCAACGGTGTTAGATTCATACCTGGAATTTCTTGCCTTCTAGAATGGTTGTTCTATTCCTTGATTTCCAACACTCCTTTTACCTCGGCCATTTGACTTGCCATTTCTTTGATTGCCTTGAGAGGGATTTTGATCATCATCTCGGTGTGAGTTCCTTTTATCAGGACACTCCCTTGCATAATGACCTAGTTTATTGCAATGGTAACATCGTCCTTTTCTTCCACCCTTTGGTCCAATCTTTCCTTTGGATTTAGCCTCGGAATTGTATCTTCTTTTAGCATGAGAAGAAAAGGCAACAGGATAACCTTTAAGTGTCGGCATTTCCTGTTCTTTCATCCTTGCTTCTTCTTGAATGCATTTTTCCATTAAATAAACTCACAAGTCTATCACAAATTTCCTTGGAGGTGTTCAGCTCAGAAACATAGGCCACCAAGCGCTTGTCAATAGAGTCCTAGATGATCTTCTTTGCTTTGACTTCTCCGGATTTCAATTTGTTCCTGGCAGCAGTGGATGCATTTGATGGAGGCTCAATAATATTGCCTCTTACATGGTCTAACACTTCTTGATCTTCTAAAGTCAGATCGAGAGACATCTTCCATCTGTGATAGTCAGACTTCTCACGGAGCTTGTTTTCAGTGGGGAAGAGTGTTGAGGACCCCATAGTTCTTTTTAGATAGCCTTGCCAACCTTCTCTTCGGTGATTGCTCTTGCTCTTGCTTGGGCTTTGTCTTCACCTCACCTCTGATACGATGTTAAATTATGGTATGTTCTATGCTTAGAGCAGTTTACTTCTTTTTATTATTATTATCCACAGATTAGCAATCACATGTACAGTAAGTAAAGTGCAAATAGAACATTAAACGATCGACAGAAAACAAGCCAAGACAAGAGACACAAGATGTGGCGGCTAGCCAACGACAAACCTTAATATGGGGAAACCGTTTGATAAAATCTTCTTTTATCTTCAATAATTCAGCAGAGAGAAATAGTACAAAAATCTGATTTATATCAATAGCAACAAACCCTAGATCAGCAGCATTAGCATCACTGGCATCTCAGACATCAGTATCATCGGCATTAGCATCATCGACATCACCGGCATCAGCATCATCGACATTACTGGCATCAACATCATTGGCATCCTCGGCATCATCGGCATTAGCATCATCGGCATCACCGACATCACCGGCATTACGACATCAACATCATCGGCATCACCGACATCACCGACATTAACATCATCGGCATCACTGGCATCATTGGCATCACCAACATCAGCATCATCGGCATCACCGACATCAGCATCATTGGCATCACCAACATCATCGACATCATTTATTGCGTAGTTCTGAGAGAGAGTCTGATGGTCAATGCTGGTCAAACTTCCGATCTGTAGTTGCAGCCCTAAATTCTGCGTCCTTCCTTCCACACGTGTGAGAGAAGAGTCCCTTTCTGTGCACTAGGAGAAGAGCCTCTTTTCTGCGCATGAGAGAGAAAGAGATGTGATGAGATGAGTGTGTACAAATGAGGAAAAAACCTCTTGTATTTATATACAAATGTTGATGATGAATAGATGCGCCTGTTGGGCTTCTGAGCCTACATGAGTTGCTAGTCGGCTTGATAATTATTCCATAATCAAAATAAATTCAAATCTCCATAAATAATTATCGAAATCGGATGATCTTTAAATCAATCCTACACCTCTCGATGAGAGGAATCTAGGAAAAATATTATCAGCCATGAATAAAGTGACCCACATGGAGTTTGGCCCTAGTTGCCAATTTTAACATGATGAGTGTGGTAAGTGAGTGAGCAACAAATTCCTATATTGAACAGTGTGGTAAGTGAGTGAGCCGCAAATTCCCTATATTAACTAGAAGTTGTTGTTTGGTACATTTGAATACTTCTGTAATATTAGACAGAGGCATGGGAGATGTCCATATGTTCTACATATTTCATATTATTCGTTCATAGATGCACCATGTGGGTTAGGAAATGCATGAAACTATGTGTGTCATGTATATAAACATTTTTTTCCAATCTAGGCAAGTTTAATGATGGGTAATGATGTGGAAGACCCCGCTGGTATGGAGGGAGTGCTCAGCTCCCATAGTCTTGGGCACTCTGTTGTGTGATGCCCCTCAATATGGAAGTTGGTACACCACATATGGGGTCGCATAGATCGCGATGAGTGCATGTCCTTCATCTTCTCTTCCATATCAATTATTTGATGCTGCAACCCTTTGAGAGTGGGATCATAGGAAAATGTTCCTCCTCGATGTTTGTGTGGGTATCCCGCCATGACCTCGTTCCTAGTTTCTTGCTTAAGCACATCTTGCAGAGTGTTAATATTTTGTTGAGTTAGTGGTGTGCGGGTGAGCGACAACAGGTCTTTGATGAAAAATCCCACTAATGATTGGGGTCAATGGGATAACTCAACTTTCCAACCACATCCTTAAACATTTTCATCATTTCCTAGGAAATTTCTCGTACTCGTTGCTTGATTTTTGTTGGGAATGGGTCCCTTGTGGTCAATTTTGGGGTTAAAAGCCCAAGTTTTGGGGCTAAAGGCCCAATTTTTGTGTAAATAATGTGAAGTATCCACATTTTGTGGCCACAGAGTGCGAAGATGTAAAGAGTTATTAAAAGGGAGTCTTAGAAGAGTCTAAGGCAGCTTTTTAGTGGAGTAGTTTTGGTGCTATGTTTTATGTATGGGTCTGTGAGAGCTAAGAGTCTTAGCGTAGGAAGAGGCTCTGCAGCTGAGTGCGTAGAGGCCTAGGGTGGAAGTCTGCAGCTAAGTGCACGAACCCCTGCAGCTGTGTGCACAAAGGCCTAGGGTAGAAGTCTGCAGCTTAGTGCACGAATCCCTGCAGCTGTGTGCGTAGGGCAGTCATAGTTTATACTGGAAATCTGGATTATTAATAAAGAGGAATATTATGCAATTATCTATGTATGCGTTATTTTACTTATGTTATGAATGTTGCGATTATGTTATGTTGAATACTGGAGTATGAAGTAATGCTGTATTATAATAGTTTTTTATTTATAATGAAGATGAGTTTTGTTTTGAGCCAGCATTGAGTTAACTCAAAGGGCTGAAGCTCTTGGGTTAGGACCCGACCCTAGTAGCCAAAGATCCTCTTTATTGTATTGTTATGTAGCATAGCGTCCTGTTTTCTGTTCATTTTCTTAATTAGATGCATTTTCATTACAGGTTCATGGTTTCCTGTTCATTTTCTTAAGTCGTTCATTTCCATAACAACACTAACATAGCTTCATGGTTTAGTTGTTTATTTGCTTAAGTAGTTGCATTTGCATCACCACATTATAGAGTAGATGATTCATTGTTTACTTGGTTATTTGTTTAAGTAGCTGCATTTCCATTACAAAGGTTTATTGTTTATATGTTCATTTTCTTAAATAGTTGCACTCTCATTACAGTAGTTTAGAGTAGATTAGTTGTGTTTTAGTTTGCATCATTTATGTTTTCATTCAATTAGCAGGTTAGCAAAGAAAAGATCCACAAGGTTTCCCACAGGTGTCTCGGCCTCACCTCCTCCCTATGGGACCATGACGTGAGGAAGAAACCCTGCAGCAACCCCAAAAACACAGGGTTTTGGTTTTCATAGGGAGTTTGTTGTTTAACGCAGTCAATGGGTTCATTACATTGTTACTCGGTTCCTTCCATGATCATCTACTCCTTCACTCTCTTCCTGTCAGTTGATCTCCCTCATATCCCTTTCATTCTCCCTCAGCATGAAATAGTTAGGCGGAAGCAGTTAATTCACGTTTAAACGGTTTTTACCCGTATATTACCTTACATAGCAAAACCCGAACAATCACCACCCAATTCATTTTCAACGCTAACTTTATGCACTTTAAATTCCCACCGTCGATTTTCCTTGTCTGATCTGACGGCTATCGCGCACCCACTCGCTAACTAGCTCAGTCAAATCTCCACCGTTGAACTGCCTCGCCAGATCCGTCGGCTATCGCGCGATATCACATGGATTTTTGTTTGATCGTTATCTGCCCAAGGACATGCGATAAGAGTGGTTTCGCATGATACATGTCGCTCGGGGAGGCTAATCACGTAAAATTTTAGAAAACTTCTTACAACTTTGAGGGCGCGTGATAAATAGCTTACTGCCCTCTAAACCCACTCCGTCATTTCCGCACATTTTCTTCTCCTTCTTTAATCTCCACCGTCAATCTGTCTCTTGATCCGATGGCTATCGCTTCACCCGATCACCAACTAGCTTGGCCGATCTCCATCGTTGATCAGCCCTGCCTGATCCAACAACTGTCGCGCAATCTCATGCAGATACTTGCACGACTGTTATTTGGTCGAGAGCACGCGAGAGAAGTGGTTTTATCGTGCTACGTGTTGCTCGATAAGGCAAATCGCGTGAAATTTCAAAATACAATTTATGGTTTTGAGGGCACGCGAAATACAACTTACCACCTCCGCAAACCCGCTACCATTTCCGCACATTTCTTTTGCCTGTGATATAATCTCAGCCATCCATTTGTCGATTAATCTTGTCCGTCCATCTCTTGACTTAGCCTCCGCGATATAAACTCAGCCGTCCATCATGTTAGTTAACCTTGTTCGCCCATCTACCTACGTACCCTCCTGTGATCTGATCTCAGCCGTTCTTTTGCCTTTCAGCCGACTGATCCAACGGTTCTTATGCGTTGTTGCTCCCTTACGTCCTCTTTTGACCAATTTTGATCTCTAATTGCTCTTCCAATTAAACACAGACTTAGCTTAGTTTCCTTTGCTTACCCCTTAGTCTAGTTTTGATGCTTTTACTTCTGTAACTTAGAGAATTAGCATTAGATTAGTGATTGATCTAGTAATTTTGCTTAGCATAGTTGTTTAATTGGTTAGCTAGGGTCTGGTGTGAGTTTAGCATTACATGATTGTTTTCTTCATTATTGTAGTAGAGTAGCTCTCCCTTAGAAAAGATTTTCTCTTCTTCCATCAAAATCAAGCTTCTTCTGACCCTACAGAAGTCTGGCTTGGAACCCCTGGGGTCTCTTGCCAGATGAGCAGTGACAACGGGCAGTACCTTCACTTCTACTTGTGCATATAGCACTGTCACCTCCAAGTTTGTATGAACCCTGGGTTGATAAGTAAAGCTGGTAGCCTTGGGAGTTGCAAAATTCTTGCTGCAATACCTAGGCTCATCACCTATCTAGACTCCCGAGAATCCGCCAACTTCTGAAGGTCAGCTTGGACTCGTTGTTTATCCTTCGAACCCTTTGTTCAATCCTGTTGTGATATCACCGTAGCATCCGTACAATCCGTACAATCAACGGGGTATTCCTTTGGAATTATCCCCTCAAACATCTTTGGTAGTCCGTCGTCACTTGTTTTCACCATTGGAATCAGAAGGCGAAATCCCAGTCTCCTCTTTGGGTCACTCGAAGGTTTCCACTCCACGCTGTTAGGGTCCCACCCTAACCCCCTTATCTATGTAATGGGACCACGTCATAGTCAAGAGTCAATAAAGCCCATATTAATAATTGTAAGTGGTTAATCCGCAATTAATAACGGAACCACAGTTAGTTGCAAATGGGCCGTAGTATTAGATAGATGGTATTAATAATACATGGTATTGGCCCGTGGTATTGCACGTAGGAGTCATATATAAAGGATAGAAACTCCCTGCGAGGAGCATCGTGTCTTATTTTGTAATCGAGCTCTGCTCTATTGGAGGTTGCCCCCTCGAAGAGGCAAGTGAACATTACTCTCTGAATAATTAATTCATTGCTATTCTGTGTTCCGGGTATCTTTTCTTCACATATTCGGTATTCTGGGTCTCTTTTCTTCACATATTCTGTATTTGGGTATCATTTGCAGGTTAAGAGCATAACAGCACACCAGATACGGGAGGCTCCAACTCGGCGTTAGGGTTGATATAGCCCAAAACAAAATCAAGGGTAGCCGGGGAAGACAGAGGCATAGAAAGAGATGGCTAAGTAGGAGGCACGTCTGGACGAACAACAACATGAGATTGCGACAGTCCAACAAAGGGAAATGTATCAAAATTTTCAGAGTAGCCTGAACTGAACATACCTACAGATGCAGAGTACGTGGCCTGCCAAATGGAGTCAGCCTCCAATGATTCATCCGAGTAATTGACAGCTTCGACATCATCCATGTTGATAACTACACCTAGAACGAAGGAAGCCTCGAAAATGCTGGCCAACGGAAGTCCCAAAATGGTAATGGACACCCTGTGAAAATGACGAGGTGTAGTAACAGTTGCTTAGGAGAAGAGCAGTAGGTTAAAACCAAACAGCAGGTAATACCAAAACCCCGACAAGTTGACAGGAGAAACGGATAACGGGAACCGTAGATGGTTAGTGCGAGTAGCCAGGATAAAAATCAGGGTAAACTAAACTAGATCAATGGGTAACTGCATTGTTTGGTTGACTAATGTAGCACCCTGCACCTCAACCAAAACTGTTCACGAAAAAATAACTGTAAATGCTCCATCCTCCTCCTCCAGAGTTAATCCATAACCACTACAACTTTATATAGGTGTTGTCTAAACATATCAAGTTTTAGAGTTTTTGGATTGAATCCAAGGAAAATGTTTTTGGCCAAATCTTAACTATTGTTGTTTAAAATGAATTTTTGACTGCATATTTGAATTAAATACTCAAAAAAAACCTTTAAGGCACTGAGATTATGGAGAGTTTACAAATCAAACTTGTGATTTTAAGAAATCTTTGTTGGATTCAAAGTAATTAAAATGGAAAATATACCCAAAAACACTCCAAAAAACTATAAAAAGACATCACTATAGTTCATGTTTATATTTCCATTAATAATTGTTAAGTGAATATTGTTGAGATTGTTAATTCAGTTTGAATTCATATTTACTTTTGAAATGGAATAATGAATCTAAAATTCAAAATTTTAGCATATTTGGTCATATCAACATAACAAACAAATTATATTTTTATTTTGACATATACCTCAACAAATACTTCAAATATTTTAAAATATTGTATTATGAAATTAAAATATCATAAAATAAATTGTGTTCAAAAATTTTTTTGAAGTAAAATTTATAGTGAATACTTTATTCATTATTACTAATAATAATAATAATATAAAAATATTATAAAATTTGAACGAGAAAAAATATATAATATAATTTCTAGAAAACAAATTTTAGGATAAGGTGTTTGATGGGAGATAGGTGGGGTTGTGTTGTCATTGACCCACCAAGAATTTAAGGGCGAGAACATTGCAATGCATTCCCCTTGATAATCAAGTTGGTGTGCACAATTGCATGGCTTTATATGGAATTTAACATTCACTAATTATGGGCGAGGGGAGCTCTAGTACTAAATTAATGAGAGATTTAAAGGGTCATTTCCTCATATCACTGTCCCAAATGCTAGTTTGTCCTCTATTATTGTTCATTCCACTCATATTCCATCTCTCCAGGACTCATTGTCCTTTAATGCAAGGGAAAATATTCATGGTGCATAATGCTAATGCTAAACACTAGGGATGGCTTCACAATTTGCATAAGTGTGATTTGAAGGCCAAATTATGTTACATGATGGCTTTATTCAACTCATTAGAATTGGCTCCTATTTTGGTAACCTCTTGAGAATTCTATTTATATCTCTTGATTTATGGCTTTTTTCATTATAATTCTCCTAGCTCTCATGTCCTCAAGTTCTTCTTTCCTTTATTGAACCTCAGTTCTGCTAGTTGTAGAGGCTAGGCTCTAGTTCCAAGTTTTTCTTATTTAGTTTCACCTTTCTTACCTTTTTCCCCATGTCTCCCTTCCTCATTGTTAATGCTTATCTTCTTCCCTATAAATTAGCTTCTCATTAGGATCCCAATCCCTTCCCTTTAATCAAGTTTCTACATCTTAACAAATTTCCAGCCTTGACCAATTCCTAGGGCATACTCCATCTGATTAGTAATTTATAGGGTGTTTGTTGGTACTTGTTCACCATGCCCTGACAACAAGCATGTAGTGGACAAGGCATGAAATACAACAAAAAGAAAGGAGGCTCCATGCCCAAAAAAGTGCTAAGAGTTCTTCTTATCAATACAAAGAGCATACTCCTTGGTTGATTAAGGAAGAAATAAAGGATGTGGAAACAAAAATTGTGAAGAAAAATATGTCTAATAGATACATAGGTTTTAACTAAAATTTTCAATTGGGTATCAAATATGGACCACACCTAGCGGTGCTACAACCAATATATGTACATGGTGGGCATCTATTGTTACCTAAAGTTATTGTTGGGTAGATTTTATCTTAATAAGAATGAGGCAAAAGAGAAAATTTATTAACACTAGATGAGATGCATTTCATAATGAGCTCTATGGATTGTAGGCTCGACTATGTGGAGGCTTACCTAGGCATTCCCGTAGACCCCAGTTGCTCCCTTGACAATAGCAAG
The DNA here is from genome assembly GCA_000404065.3 of Pinus taeda. Taxonomy (NCBI): domain Eukaryota; kingdom Viridiplantae; phylum Streptophyta; class Pinopsida; order Pinales; family Pinaceae; genus Pinus; species Pinus taeda. The sequence goes on from APFE031696835.1 coordinate 68,622, forward strand.
GAGCCTATTCTAGTGGAGGTCTCCAAATTTGATAAGTCCAATGCATAATCTCTATGCCATGTGTTACACAAAAATATCGTCACCATGATTATTTGCAGTCGGTATGGGTCTATCACCACATATGCCAGCTTCCTAAGCAAGTCTCAAACCTCAGCTCTTCAAAACAAGCTTTAGAAATGAGAGAAAGACATCAAAAAAGCAATGTAACTCTGGTTCCGCACTTTCTCTCACTTTTGCCTGCGGGCCCGCACCTTTTGTTCAGGATGTCTGCGTACTTATACGCTTTGTATGTAAAGGGGAGGGTGCGTACCCCTGTGAAAGTCAAAAGGCACAATTTTTATCTTAAAAAACTCATCTTGGGTTAATTCTA